>OY986952.1:4146644-4209144 GCA_963920595.1 Eimeria praecox
AGTTAACAAAATCAGCAGACCTGCGCCAGCATCCTTGAGGGACAGTGTCTCCTTCCCTGTAGCAAACGAGGAGACACAGCAGCAGCAGCAGCAGCATTAACAGCATCAACAGAAGCAGCAACACTACCAGTAGCAGCACTAGCAGCAGCAGCAGCAGCACTAGCAGCAGCAGCAGCAGCACTTCCTGTTGATAGTGCCGCCTCTCTCTGTCTCTCTATCTCTCTGTATCTCTCTATCTCTCTCTGTCTATCTCTCTGTATCTCTCTATCTCTATCTATCTCTCCCTATCTCTCTATCTCTCTCTATCTCTCTATCTCTCTCTGTCTGTCTCTGTCTGTCTCTGTCTCTGTCTCTGTCTCCTCTATTCCCTTACCATCCAATATCTGCTGCTGCTGCTGCTGCTGCTGTCTCCTCTTTGTAAGACGACAGGGGGGCAGAGACAGCTTCGGAAGCAGCATCAAGTCTGTCTCTCCTAAAGCAGCAGCAGGCAGTTGAGCTACTGCTGTTCTCTTAAACTCATATAAACGTTTTGATAGAGTAGGACGAGACACACGAACAGCCTGTACAGGTTACATAAACAAACATATATATATATATATATATATATATATATATATATATATATATATATATATATATATATATATATATATATATATATGTAATTTATTTTGTTTTATTTTATTTTGTTTTATTTTGTTTTGTTTTATTAGAGACAGAGAGACAGACAGAGAGATAGAGAGATAGAGAGAGACAGAGAGAAGGAGACACAGAGAGAGAGATAGAGACAGAGAGATAGAGGGAAGGAGACAGAGAGATAGAAAGATAGAGAGAGACAGAGAGAAGGAGACAGAGAGACAGACAGAAAGATAGAGACAGAGAGAAGGAGACAGAGAGACATAAAGATAGATAGAGACAGAGAGAAGGAGGCAGACAGCTATTACTCGTACAGCAGCAACATCTTCTGCTTCTATTTGTACTTCATGATATCTAGCAGCAATCAGCAGCGCCGCCCCGCATAAACCCATGGGCCTCCTCCCTGTGGCTATCCAGTCCCTCTTCATTGCCTGCAGCAGCAGCAGCAGCAGCAACAGCAGCAGCAGCAGCAGCAGCAACAGCAGCAGCAGCAGCAACAGCAGCAGCAGCAACAGCAGCAGCAGCAGCAACAGCAGCAGCAGCAGCAGGGGAAACGCGAGCAGTAGTTTGACAGAGCAGAAGAAGCAACAAACGTGAAGAGAGCATACACCAACGATAGAGAATGCAGCAGCAGCAGCAGCAGCAGCAGCACAACAGCAGCAGCAACAGCAGCAGCAGCACTGCAGCACCAGCAGCGCCACCAGCAGCAGCACCACAAGCATCACGAGCAGCAGCAAAAACAGCAGCAGCAGCATGAGTAGCAGCAGCAGCAACAGCCGCAGCACAAGCATTACGAGCAGCAGCAGCAGCACAAGCAGCAGCAGCAGCACGATCAGCAGCCGCAGCAGCAGCAGCAGCACCACCACCACCACCACCACCACCAGCACAAGCAGCAGCAGCACCACCACCACCACCACCAGCAGCACGAGCAGCAGCAGCAGCACGAGCAGCAGCAGCAGCACGAGCAGCAGCAGCAGCACCACCACCACCAGCACGAGCACCAGCACCACCAGCACCAACACCACCACCACCAGCACCACGAGCACCACCACCACCACCAGCAGCAGCAGCACCACGAGCACCACCACCACCACCAGCAGCAGCAGCAGCACGAGCAGCAGCAGCAGCAGCAGCACGAGCAGCAGCAGCAGCAGCAGCTGCAGCAGCAGCAGTAGTAAGTGTTCCTACTTGTACTAGCCTAACGGCAGTCTGCGCTACTTTGAGAGTTTTGTCTCCGAGATGAAGTTGAAAAGCAAAACGCTCCAGAAAAAGAGACGGATCCACGTGGGGGACTTGAACGTGTAAGACACGAAGCAGCTTCATAAATATCTAGTGAAGAGACAGATAAAGAGACAGATAGAGAGAGGAGACAGATAGAGAGAGGAGACAGATAGAGAGAGGAGACAGTTAGAGAGAACGATAGAGAGAGGAGACAGACAGAGAGATAGATAGACAGATAGAGAGAGGAGACAGATAGAGAGACAGATAGGGAGACAGATAAAGAGATAGATAGAGAGACAGATAAAGAGGTAGATAGAGAGACAGGTAGAGAGAGGAGACAGGCAGAGACAGACAGGCAAAGAGAGAAAAAGAGAGAAGAGACAGATAAAGAGACAGAGACAGAGAGAGATAACGAGACAGAGACAGAGACAGATAAGGAGACTCGCTGATGCAGCTTCCTACCTGACCAAGAGAACGGACGCTGACCCTGCAGCACAGCAGCAGCAGCAGCAATAGCAGCAGCAGCAACAGCAGCAATAGCAGCAGCAGCAGCAGCAGCTGTGAAGAGCAGCAAGTAGTAAAGGGAAGCAGCAGCCATAAAATCAAGAGTTGCATCTAACCCTCGCAACAATATCAACAGCTGCAGCAGCAACAGCTGCAGCAGCAACAAATGAATAAAATAAAGAGCTAAATAAACTAAATAAACTAACTGAACTAAATAAACTAAATAAATTAAATAAATTAAATAAAATAAATAAAATAAATAAAAGAAAAAAATAAAATAGATACAATATACCTCAGTACATCTGAGAAGTCTATCAATAGATGTGGGGTTATATAAACATATATATAATAGATAAATAAATAAAATAAAGAATTAAATAAACTAAATAAACTAAATAAAATAAATAAATTAAATAAAACAAACAAATTAAATAAAATAAATAAAATAAATAAATAAAATAGATATAATATACCTCAGTACATCTGAGAAGTCTATCAACAGATGTGGGGTCTTCTCTCTCCTACATATGGTGTACAGACAGGCCCCCGCAACAACACATCCTCGGCGCCCCACACTAAAATTTCTTTGAGAGGCCATCAAATATAAACGATGAGCTGAAGCCACGTGCTGCGCCGAGAGACGCAGCTGATCTGCACAAACACCAGCAGCAGCAGCAGCAGCAGCAGCAGCAGATGCAGCAGCAGATGCAGCAGATGCAGCAGCAGATGCAGCAGTGAAGCAGAAGAAGAAGAAGAACCAACAGCAGCAGCAGCAGCAGCAACAGCAGCACACTCAGCAGCAGCACCAGCACCAGCAGCAGCACCCTCTGTAGCAGCAGATGCAGCAGCAGCACCCTCAGCAGCATCAGCACCCTCAGCAGCACCCTCAGCAGCAGCAGCAGCAGCAGCACCCTCAGCAGCAGCAGCAGCAGCAGCAGCACCCTCAGCAACAGCCTCAGCACCAGCAGCAGCACCCTCAGCAGCAGCACCCTCAGCAGCAGCAGCAGCAGCAGCACCCTCAGCAGCAGCAGCAGCAGCAGCACCCTCAGCAACAGCCTCAGCACCAGCAGCAGCACCCTCAGCAGCAGCACCCTCAGCAGCAGCAGCAGCAGCAGCACCCTCAGCAGCAGCAGCAGCAGCAGCAGCACCCTCAGCAACAGCCTCAGCACCAGCAGCAGCACCCTCAGCAGCAGCACCCTCAGCAGCAGCAGCAGCAGCAGCACCCTCAGCAGCAGCAGCAGCAGCAGCACCCTCAGCAACAGCCTCAGCACCAGCAGCAGCACCCTCAGCAGCAGCACCCTCAGCAGCAGCAGCAGCAGCAGCACCCTCAGCAGCAGCAGCAGCAGCAGCAGCCTCAGCAGCCTCAGCAGCAGCAGCCTCAGCAGCCTCAGCAGCAGCAGCAGCAGCAGCCTCAGCAGCAGCAGCAGCCTCAGCAGCAGCAGCAGCCTCAGCAGCAGCAGCAGCAGCAGCAGCAGCAGCAGCAGCAGCCTCAGCAGCAGCAGCAGCAGCAGCCTCATCATTTTGTATAACCTGCTACAGACTGTATATTAGCGAGTCCCCTCTGTAGCGTTTGTTCTCTCGTCTCTGCTCCCCCAAAACCAAAGCCGCGACCGCTACTACCCGCAGGAACAAATCGCCCTACCTAAATAAATATTAAATAATATATTAAATAAATATTAAATAAATATTAAATAAAAAATAAATAAATATTAAATAAATGTTAAATAAAATAAATTAATTAAAAAATTAAAAAAAAAATAGAAAAAGTAGAAAATACAAAAAATACAAAAACAGCAAACACCCGCAGGAACAAATCGACCTACCTCAATAAATATTAAATAAATAATAAATAAATAATAAATAAATAATAAATAAATAATAAATAAACAATAAATAAATAATAGATAAATATTAAATAATATATTAAATAAATATTAAATAAATAATAAGTAAATATTAAGAAAATATTAAATAAAGTACGAAATAATTTCAAAAAAATTAAAAAAAATGTAAAAAAATAAAAAAACAAATTAAATAAAATTAAAAATATAAAACAAAGACAGAGACAGAAACGGAGACAGAGAAACAAAAAAGGAGACAGAGAGAGAGACAGAGACAGAGAGAGAGACAGAAAGAGACAGAAAGAGACAGAGAGAGACAGAGACAGAGAGACAGCGAGAGACAGAGACAGAGAGACAGCGAGAGACAGAGAGACAAAGACAGAGAGAGACAGAGAGAGATAGACAGAGACAGACAGAGACAGACAGAGACAGACAGAGACAGAGAGAGAGAGAGAGAGAGAGAGAGACAGAGACAGAGGGAGACAGACAGAGAGAGACAGATAAAGAGAAGAGAACGTAAAACCAATACAATTCCCTATACACCCGAAGATAAACGCATTACAAGAAGACACGGGCTCTCTGCTGCTGCAGACAGCTCGGAGCAGCAGCAGACAGGCAGAAAACAAAAGATATGAACAAACAGCTGCTGCTGCTGCTGCTGTTGCTGCTGCAGCTGCTGCTGCTGCTGCAGCAGCTGCAGCAAACCCCAGAGCCTCCGCACCCCCTCCCCCGCCGCAGCAGCAACACGAGAATTAGTGTTTCCTCATTACAGCAACAGCAGCAGCAGCAGCAACAGCAGCAGCAACAGCAGCAACAGCAGCAGCAGCAGCAGCAGCAGCAGCAGCAGCAATATTTCCTATCCTACCAAAGACATGCCTCCCCCTGCAGACTCTGTAAACTGCAGGCCTTCTACAATACCATTTTCTTCGAGAACTGCGCCGCACCTGCGTATACACCCCAGTCAAACAACTGCTGCTGCTGCTGCTGTTGCTGCTGCTGCTGCTGCTGCTGTATTAGCACCAGAGACACCTTAACGTTGCTGCTGCTGCTGCTTCTGATGATGCTCTACAGCATGCTGCTGCAGCTGCTGCTGTTGGAAAGAAACATCTGCAAAGGGGACAGCAGCAGCAGCAGCAACAGCAGCAGCAGCAACAGCAGCAGCAGCAACAGCAGCAGCAGCAACAGCAGCAGCAGCAGCAACAGCAGCGAATGCCGCTGGCTGCCACGCTGCCCGCTCCTTTGCTTCAAAAGAAGCACACCGCAGCATCTGCTGCTGCTGCTGCTGCTGCTGCTGTTCCTGCAGCTGCTTCTACTACTGCTGCTGCTTCTATTCTTACTGCTGCTACTGCAGCATCTACTCCTGCTGCTACTGCAGCATCTACTCCTGCTGCTACTGCAGCATCTACTCCTGCTGCTGCTGCTGCTGCAGCAGCAGATATGATAAGAGCCTCACCTGCAGCAAGTAAGCTGCAGGTGAGGCAGCAGCAGCAGCAGCAGCAGCAGCAGATATGATTTGAGCCTCACCTGCAGCAAGTAAGCTCTCCCCTATGTTCGCTTCTCTCTAAATCTTCGCTGCCGCAGAATCGGCAGCACTTTGTGCCGCTCATTTTCAGTGTTTTTTATAAAATATAAATAAAGTTAAATACACCAAATATCAAATATAATACAAACAGATAGATTTGTTGTTGTTGCTGCTGTTGCTGCTGTTGCTGCTGTTGCTGGTGTTGCTGATGTTGCTGCTGCTGCTGTTGCTGCTGTTGATGCTGTTGCTGCTGTTGGTGCTGTTGCTGCTGCTGCTGCTGTTGCTGCTGTTGCTGCTGTTGATGCTGTTGATGCTGTTGCTGCTGTTGCTGCTGTTGCTGCTGTTGCTGATGATGATGATTACGGCTGCGGCTGTGGCTGTTGTTGTGGCTGTTGCTGCAGCTGCTGCTGCGGGGGATGTTGCTGCAGCAGCAGCTGGTGCTGCTGCTGCTGGTCTTGGGGGTATGGCTGCTGCTAGTGCGGCTGTGGCTACTGCTGCTGTCGCTGCTGCTGCTGTTTTTGCTGCTGCTATTACTGTTGCTGCTGTTGTGGCAGTCGCTGCTGCTGCAGCGGCGGCGGCGGCGGTTGTTGTTGTTGTTGCTGCTGCTGCTGCTGCTTGCTGCGCTGCTTTCAGCTTTCCTCACAGGCAGATGTTTGTATTAGCAGTGTACATACACCTCAAATAGGGGGGTCTCCCCGAATCCGTCTGTCTGCTGTTTCTTTTCTGTCTCTTCGTTGAGAGACAGTTAAACGTAAATATCAGACAAGACAAACCCTACAAACAAATGAGGCGATAGGGGGGCCCCTCTTGTGCTGCTGAGGGGCCCCACGAAGAAGCAGCAATTGTAGTGTCAAGTTCAGCGAACAGCTACGATCGAGCGGCAGTTAGCCTGCTGCTGCTGCTGCTGCTGCTGTTGCTGCTGCTACTGTTGCTTCTGTTGCTACCGATAGTGATGCTGCTGCTGCTGCTGCTGCTATTGTTGCTGTTAATACACCCGAAGCACTTGCTGCTGCAGATAGAGGCCCCTTGCTGGTGAGCGGTGGGGGCTCAGCAGTTTGAGTCGCCGCTGCAGCAGCTGCTGCTGCTGCTGCTTCTCTCTGTGTTGTTGTTATTATTATTTTAAATTAAACTTTATACAAGTAAATTAATTACTAAATACAATGATATCCTGCCTCTGGAGAGGGGCCCCGCACCAGCAACTTGCCGGGCTTACCTAAATGTACCCTAGGCCTAACAAGGGGCCCCCTTAGGGGCCCCTCTATAGACCATAGGGGGGCCCCTAGGGGCCCCTCCTGGGGGGCCCCTGGGGGCCCCTCCAGGGGGGCCCCCTCAAGTTTTTTTAGAGGAGGAGAGGGGGTATATGATTTTATTGATTTAACATTGGTTTTGCTGCAGATGTTTCTTAAAAAAAAAAACTTGTTGCTGTTTTGTATGGAGCAGTATATACGTAGACTGTCTATGCTGTCTATACACCGCAGCTAACCTTAGCTACATTTCGTAAAACTTGTTTTTTTTTGATGTTAGCAGCAAAACAGCAGCAACTAAAACCTGAGATGTCGTCGCTTGCTGCTGCTTTGTAACTAGATACAACGAGGAACGACTGCTGCTGTTGCTGCTGCTGCTGCTGCTGCCGCTGCTGCTGCTGAAGTAGCAACAGCCTCACTGCCACGGCGCAGCTGCTGCTGATGCGATGTGTGAAGACTGACAGCACAGCAGCAAGCAGCAGCAGCACCGGCACCAGCAGCAGCAGCAACAGCAGCAGCAGTAGCAACAGCAGCAGCAACCGCAGCAGCAACCGCAGCAGCAGCAACAACGTCTGTGCACAACTACTCATCAACGCCTTCAGGATATATTAGTACTTCTAAAACATAAATAGTAGTAGTTGAAATACACCCCAGGCATTGAATAGACAAGCGAGAGACAGCAGCAGCAGCAGCAGCAGCAGCACCTGCTGCTGCTGCTGCTGCTGCTGCCTCTGCATCTGCCTGTCTCTACACTGCCCTCTGCTACAGGGTCTCCCTGAATAGGAGAGGGGCCCCTCAGGGGCCCCTCACCCTATTTAGGTTTTCGCTGTATCTGAAGCATTTGTTCGGATGCCCTCGGAGATACCCCAGCATCCTTCTGTTGCTGCTGTTGTTGCTGTTGCTGCTGCTGCTGCTGCAGCTGCTGCAGTCGCAGCTTGCCATGCAGCAGCAACGGGAGGCTGTTTGCCTTCTTCTATACAAAACAGCGACAGCGCTAAATGTCGTCTGTGCCCTTGCAGCAGCAGCAGCTGTTGCTGCTGCTGCTGCATGTGCTGCAGCATCTGCTGCTGCTGCATCTGCTGCTGCAGCATCTGCTGCTGCTGTCACTTCTGCAGCTGCTGTTGCACCTGCTTCTGCATCTGTTTCTGCTGCTTCTGCAGCTGTTTCTGCCGTTTTTCTCTGCAGCAGCAGCAGCACCTGCTGCTGCTGCTGCTGCTGCTGCAGTGTCTGTCTGTCTGTCTGTCTGTCTCTGCATGCAGGGCTTCAAACACCCAGATCTGGCTGCTGTGCAGCTTCATTCTTTTGAGCTATTGTTTGATAGGAGACTCCTTTATGAAGAGCCCCATGGAGGGTAATAATACAAGTACAGAGCAGCAGCAAAGTAAGTATAGCGCTGCCTGCTAGCAGCAAAGCGAGACAGATACTAGCTGCACATACACCCCCTTGAAAGCTCTTCTTAGGAATGGTTGTGTCTCCTATCTATAAAAAAACAAACAAGAAAAAGGAGACAGGAGACAGGAGAGAGGGGACAGAAATATATATATATATATATATATATATATATATATATATATATATATATATATATGAAAGAGACAGACAAATAAATACAGATTAATATTAAATAGACAGAAAAGAGGAAGGAGAGACAGATAAAGACAGAGAATGGAGACACATACAACAAAGTAAGCTACAAACAAAGCAGGAGACAGACAGATAAAGGGAGAGGCTGTATACTTTAATAAGAGACAGAGACAAACACAGAAAAGTAGAAAGAATAAGAATAAAGAGACAGGAAAAAACAGAAACAGATAGAGCGCGGGTGTCTACAAGATGTAGCAGCAGCAGCACAGAATGCTGCAGCAGCAGCAAGGCGCTTCTAGCTGCAGCTGTTATGCGTTTCTGCTGCAGCTACGAGTCTATCTGTACAAGCAGCAGCAGCAGCAACAGCAGCAGCAGCAGCAGCAACAGCAGCAGCAACAGCAGCAGCAGCAGCAACAAGATACACAACCTTATCCTTACCTGCACTTCTCCCTTGATAGAAGCATAAGAACAGAGGGCTCCGCATAGACTAGCTACACCGAGAAGAGTAGGGTTTAGTAAGGCGCAGGCAAGACATAAAGCGCTACAGATACAAATATAATTTGTAGTAAAATATCTAATGTTTCTCTCTATTCTATCAACTGCTGCCGCCCCTGTACTTGGCCTTTGAAAAGAAGAAGAGGCAAAGAACTCGGGCCAAGGCGCGCAGCGGCTCAGCACCAAACGATGAAGAGCTAGATACACCCCATGTACCTGCAGCAAGATAAACAGCAGCAACAACAGCAGCAATAACAGCAGCAACAGCAGCAGAAGAAGGAGAAACCGTATCAACTCAAAGAACGTGAATAGATCCCCTCAAATAGACTTCTACACAGAAGAAAGCAGCTACAGCAGCACTGCTGCTCTATACACCCAATTCGTATACACTGCAGCACGAAGCAGCAACAGACACCTCAAGCATGCATGCACGTCATGTCTGCAATACGAGTGGCTGTAGCAGCAACAGGAACTCCCTTCCTCGGCTAAGAGCAAGTTGACCCTACAAATAGGCTATGGGATTGCTGAGAAGACAGCAGCTAAAACGACAAACTGCAGACCTGAGAAACAGCGAACTTGGCGCCTCCTGGGGCCTTTCGGGTGTCTAGGGAGCCGCTGAGCTCTGATGGCGAAGGCGGAGCGCTGCGCAAACAGACAGTCGGTCTCGTCTCTGGTGGCTGCTGTGATGGACTGAGCTGATCTGCTGTTGTCTGCTGTAAAGAGGGATCGCCATTTGTATGGGCCGCTGGGGAAGAAACACCCGAGAAAATCTGCTGCTGCCCAGGCGCGTCGCTAGAGTAGAAATCATCAAGGGCAGAGCTGCTCTGCGAGGCGTCGCCACCGCCTACTGAGTCCATCATCATCTTTAAATTTGAATCCAATGCAAAAACAATACAATAAGATGAAAAATCAAGAAAATAGTGCGAGGTTTCCCTCGATTTCCCTACCGTCACAGATGAACAGACAAACAAGCATACGTCGGCTGTATGCACAGCTCACGCGCATGTCCAACCCAAAGGAATCTCTATTCTGCTGTTTTCAAGAATTCAACATGAATATGATTGTAGAAGATTAATTAAAGAAGAAAAGCTGAACAGATCGCCAACCAACCATGAGAGCTGTGCTGCTGCCGCCGTCCCGCCGGTCAGTTGAACAAGCACGTCGTTGGGGTGTCTGCGCACTTTCTGTTTACAGAACAATAATACACAATATCTTTCAATTTTATCCTTTCTATACAGAGGCCATTAGGTAGAATCTGGCTTTACAACCCCTTTTTCCCTCCCTTTTCACAATGTCGTTAGCCTCATCATACCTAGCTAAGAAGATTACTACAGTCGTCGACTAGCGCCCTTAGTGTTGCTTCTGTACTTTTCTTGATCAAGTGCAAAAACCAACGAATAATTCGTTAAGTTAGATGTGCCACTTGGTTCTTATGCGTGCCTTCTGAGGCAACATATAAACCAACACTTGAATCGTAGACATCGAGAAAAATATAGCACATCTTTAGGTGACCTTCGGGTTCAATTGTGTAATATTCGTAAATACAATATAGACACTTGGGAAGCGGGAAGGCTCCTTCCTTTAGTGCAAGCTTTCCCCAAGCGTCATGGGGTTGGCTTTCGCAGTGAAGCTAGCTAATACTTTGTTTGTTCACACAAAACTACAAGTGGCAGGTTTTCTCTTAAGTTTTCACGCATATTTCTAATTGCATGCGGGCTAATGAATGCCAACTAATTGTTTATCTAATATCTACAGCGTTTGTGCATGCATAAAAGGGGGTTTAGTTATACTTTCATGTGAAGTAATCCTGTGCAAGGATGTCTTCTATCCACACCACCATAGCCATAATTTGCTACTGAGCCGAGCTCAGGATGTCTGCATAGATTGAACTGATGTTAGCTACTTTTCTAAACTTGTATCTTAAGGATTTTGAAGATGCCCTGTGGCGAGGGTCGAAAGGCAAGAACAGTCATTACAGTGGACGGTGTGGTGTGATGAGAGTCCTCAGCAGCATTATACTTTGAATCATCGTGAGATATAATCGACATATAACATATTCAAGATGACAGATCTTTTAAACTAATTAACCCCCTCTCAACTCTCCAGGATTCTAATTAACTAAATTAGTTTCTAATTAAACTAATTAACCCCCCCTCAACTCTCCAGTATTCGTGTGAATAGCTGTACAAAGAAAGGCTGGGATTTGGGGTGTACAGGTGAAGAAACTCTTGCAGCAATTCATTCTGTAGAGCAACTTCACAAGCAGCCAAATCAAAGCTGTTATTTGATTCATCTTTTAAAAACCTAAGAAACTGTTAAACACTTGTGTGGCTGTTAGTTAGTGAACAAGTAGTTCCCACCCAAATGAAGAAGGGTTGAAAGGGATGACGACACGCAGAGGATCTTGTAAATAAATAAAATATAAGGATAATATAACAGAAGAACTGCTAGAATAACTGAAAGTATTACCTGCTGCTGCTGTGGAACTGACATGAACTGACAGTTTCAGCTGATGGTCTGATGAGAATCGCCCAGCGAGCATATCTTGATGGGGATCTGATGAAGATATATGTTATGTTTTTATTAATTAAAAATAATAAAAATAAAAGAAACAATTGTCGATGTCTTGGGTTCAACATAAACGAAAATATTAGATAAACTGACACACACCGCGCATCGCTGAACCGAGCCTGACGCGGGCGATCAGGCCAAGCTTTAGATTCTGAGATTCGAGTCTAACTAAAATATGTACAAAATAAATAAACATATCTTCAGCTGCTGCATTGAGCTAGCTGCTGAAAGAGAGAGAACAGCACAGAATATACGCTACAAGTATTCCTCACAGAGCCACAAGTATGTGCATGCATCAGTATGAATATATTATATATATATATAATATATATAGTATATAGTATTTATCCCTAAGAGATTAACTATCTACCTAAGATGTAAGCAGCTTCTTTTCATGTTCATGCATGTTTCCGCTGCCACCATATCCATAAATGATGTAAATAGGATCTTGAATAACTTCACGAAGGCAGCTTTCACAACACAACCTACGCCTTCATTTTCCTGGTAACTTACCTCCATATTCGTTTCTGTTTGATCTCGATATATTGTCAGTTGTTGACCACAATAATAATCGCAACCGCGTGTGGCATTTAAAGACAAATAGATAGATAGAAGGGTAGTCATACAAACAACCGCATTTGCAGAGCAGAGTGCAAGATTCGAAAGCAGATACGAGAGTAGGCGAGTGTGGTCATAGTACTGATTCTCTTAGAAACCATGTTCATATTAAATCTGTTTGCATAAATAAATATAGTAACAGTGTAATATATTCTGAAATCAAAGTTTTGAGAACTCTTCCGCACATGAATCTGTGCGTAGCAACAACATGTTAGCAGGAGCAGTGATGTCTACACATTCTCTTTAGAAGTCAAGACAGCTTCAAGCTATTCACACTCATTAAATACTTCTGCCCTGTTTCCGTGAGAAAGTATCTGCTGTAGAAGATAGTTTGGGGCTTTCTTGAGCCGTCAGCTTCCTTAGAAGCCATCGTATCAGCAGCCCCTTTACGTTTACTCAACATCGCTGTTATGAAGTAGGTTTTTCTCTGTAAGTATTGAAGAATGTGTGAGGAGGCCGATGAGGCTTTGGGCGGCATCATCTTCGATCTCTATCGATATAATGTGTTTGTATTTTGCAAGTACAATCCTTAGAAGAGCGATGATGCTACTGAGTCTAAGGTTGAAACTACACTTGCTAGAGGATAGCTAGCCCACGAGGCGAGTGCGCAGCAGTACAGGTCAGATAAAAACATAATATCTTGGGTGTTTACCTTCATTAAAACCTATTTTAATCTCACTGTAAAGGTGAGTGTCTCTAACGTTTTAGTTATTTGCGTGGAAGCATGCAATTCTGCGTCCTAACATAAACTTCCTTCCTACGCAAAAGATCGAATGTGAGGCTCAGGCGCTCCGGTTGCTAGTGTGCAACCCAGCCATATACCAGCATTCAAAACCAACTACAACTCTTTCAGCTCATCCCCAAGACAGAAACATGCTCCTAGATAAGCTAGAAATGCCTCCGCTAGCCCCGCATCTCGATAGCTGACATACCTAGGCAACCTGAAGGATTGCCGTTGGGGTGAAAGCGGCTTCAGCAGAGAAACCTGCAAAAACTCCCCTTTCTTAAAAGCGGCGACGCTCACAGCCGTTATCAGCCTAGAGCAGGTTAGAGGGCTGCACCTCATCTAATATTTTATGAAAATATTTCTGCTCGTAGGTTTTACTTCTATCTGGGGGCTGTCGAGTCACGAATAGGCAGGCAGTGCCCTATTTCAGGGAATACAGCTATGTAATTTGGGTTGACGTTCGCACCGTAAACCTGCAGAGCGTCTACCATGTTTAAGAGAGACATATAACTTATCCTAAGTAAATCGGCAGCTCAAATACAGTCAAAGTGTTGAACATACTACCATCCTTCAAAGCAGTTACGCTCATCTGTCTTTAAGACACATTGAACACACAAACAGACAGTTCTGAGGTAGCTGGGAAGGCGTGGGGGGATTTCCTGTAGTGCAAAGGCAGTACAATATAGCTCAAGTAAAGCCTTCTGAGACCTTTCTAGATGCGAAAAAAAACAAAACAATACGAATAGACATAAATAGCAATACTTCAGATAGAAATCTAACAGTTTCAAGTCAAGAATGCTCGGCAGCCTCACCAGGGTTTGGGGCTGGCTGTGGGCTGGCTGTGAGACTGACGATGCGGTCTGAGTCAGACGGGAGATATATCATTTTCAGGGATTTCTTTTTTAAAATGAATGGAGTCGAATATGTTTTTAAGAAGTTAATTTGAATATTTGAGTTCTTATAGTATAGATGGGCTGTATTTAGTCCATTGGTGCCGAGTCTGAATGTGGTAGAGTCGTCTCAGGGTATAACGTAGTAACAGCACAGCCCACTGTTTACTACATTTCCTGAGTTGCGGTAATTCCCGCTACAGGCCGTTAGTAAGTCAGAAGCATAAAAATGATAAATGTACTAACATATTCATCAAATCCTGAGAAGTTACTCATCTTTCATAGAGTCAGTATGCGCAGGGCTATGCATATAATCCCACACTCATAAACCGAGCAATATATGCGCCGGCGTTCCGGGCCAGAGAATATAGCCCAGGAATAACAGGATATTCGGTAAATTGTAACCTAATTATATCCCCCTGCTAGCTGGAAGCTCGCTCGCAGCATAGTAACACCACCAACGCATTTCTAGAAACTCATCGTACTGGCATTTCTAGAATCGCATCGTACTGGCTCTCAGACGGTGCGATCACCGGTTGGCTGACGCAGCGTTGCCGCCCTGTCGACGATCATAGGTGATCATTATGCAGGGTCAACGATGCTTGTAGTGCAAAAATTGCATCAAACATTGCAGGAAAAGAGTCGACAAGTGTACTGCAAGGCCACAGCTCTCCGGTCACTCAGCAGGAGCACGGCTCGCCTCACCGGTGCGAGAACGCTGTGCTCTAATCTGGAAATGCTTGAATAGACACAATGTATGCGGTGATACTTGGTGTCTCTAGCTTTTCTGAAGTTTTCCGTGACGAGTTTCTGGGTATACGAATATTTGGATTCCGTTATAGGCACTGAGAATAACTTGAGCATCCCTATATACGACACGCAAACGGTAAGCGAATTCTGAGCTTTGGGTGATGGGTTAGCTATTTTAGGACTAAACGAAAGCAGAAATTGGGTTGGCTCGGTATGCCGATGCCCGTCCACTGGTGGAGAGCAGCTAATTCAGGAGGCGTGGATGGGTATTGGCAGCGTGCAACACTGCCGGTATGAAGCCAATAGCCCTCGGCGCCCCCACCGGTCAGCGTGCATGTTGAAAACTCTTTGTCACGCAGCGGCGTTTGGAACTTCAGACTAGCGTGCTGGTACTGACCCAAGAAGCAATCCGGCGCACAGACGGTAGCGGGCTCATCCACTAGGACCGCTACTAGTACAAACACGCTGGCATTGGGATGGAGATCTAGGGAAAAGACAAGCAGCAGTGCGTAAAGCAAAGCGGCAGTGGACTGACGGGGAATTGAACCCCGGACCTTTTGCATGCGAAGCAAACGTGATACCCCTACACCATCAGCCCTGCGTCGGCTGCGCTCCAAAGCCAAGCAAATTGACACACAAGCAGAGCTACTGCACAGCACCCTAATGTGCGAACTTAGCGGTTGTGTCTGACTCGAAGGACTCTAGAGCACTACACGTTCCTACCGTAGGGTTTTGACAGCTCTTCAGGTTGTGATAGCGCTGAAATCAGAAAACCATCCTGCAAGGCAAAAGTGAATCTTCTGGCGTCCAATTATTCCGAAAGTGATACAAATTCACGGAGAAAGTAATGGTTCCCACTGACGCCGAACTTGACTGGTATGGCCGGGCAGCTCACTCGTGTCCATGCTGAATAAACAGTAACAGTTGTTCAGTAGAGTTGCTCTGGCCTCAGATGAGACATTTGAGCAGCTCCTACAGGGGCATTCCAAACGCTCACAGGCTATTTAAAGGAATGAAGCTGTGCGCATCCCCACGGAGTAATGTGATATTTTGCACTAAACCGGCAGTAGTAAATGCCAATACAGAAGTGTTCTCTCCTGCTTTATTGTTCGTTGGCGGAAACGGGAGCCACGAAGAATAACATTTAAAAGGCCTTTCTTCAGGATTTTCCTTCTTTCTAGCAGGGGGCGGAACTCGCTGTCGGCAGATATTCGGCGGAGCCTCTCAGGTTTGTAGATGTGTCGGTTTTTCCCTGCATTTTGTCTATTGAGGGCAACAAATGTGTGTAGCAGCGGTCATCAGTACTAGTGAACGCAGGACAGTGGGGGCCAGGCATGCTAACGTGTGGTGTTACCTTGTGGCGGCGGTTCCAGCAGGGAGTGGTCGAACCTCGCTCCCCAAGGCCCAGGACCTTCGACCGCTATGTTCGCAGTGCTCCGAGACTAAAAGTGGGAAGTGGCAGGCATTAATACCCTGAGTCTTTTGGACTTGTTGCAGCTCACAGGTATACTAAGGTCGAGGATCCTAGTTGCAAGCTACAAACTTGCTCCTCCGCAGCGTGAAAATAGCGTCGCATGAAAGAGGTGCTTCTGGAAGAAGCCGTCAATGGATAATTGCAACTTGAAAATATGCTTTTGAAGAAGCCAATCCCATGCCCTTCGGCAAATTGCCCAGTAAGCACTGCTGTGCAGTTGACCCGTTTAATATGGGCATTGCTGACCGGCCGTGCCTGCTGCATTGTCTATCTGAAGTTGGTACGTGTATTTGTGTTGCGCACAGTCAGGCTAGTGCGGCCAAGCAAATGTGTATCAATTGTTTACCGCTTCAGTGCATACATAAAGAGGGTGCCTTGGCTATTACTAGCTTATGGGGCTGTCTTTGCTGCAGGAACTGCAAAACGGGTGTGCTGTGGCTCGCTGCAGGCCGTCTTCTCTCTTCACCAGCCCCAGGTCCTTGAGTCGCTGTGCGCAGGACACCGAAAGACTGCATGAGGAACCATCCCGTTGGGGATGACTCCCATCTTAAGCCTGTTGACCTTCCTGCAGCTAGCAGCATTCACCTGCTACGATGATGGAGTCATACTGCGCCTGATTGCACCGCGCTGACAGGCGCAGGTGCGATCTTCGACCCTCCTGCACCCGGCCGCCGTGGTGCGTAACCCTTACCGTTCGAGACAGTGCTGTGCAAAAAAACGAAAGACATTTCTTTCTTGCTATCCTCCCTCAAAGATTTGCCAGAGTTCAAGCCTTCCCTACTGCCGCACAATTGACGACGCTCAGGATCTTCACTCTAGCTCTGGGTGACAATTTCTGGTTGCCTTTTCGCATTCAGACGAGTCCCTTACCCTGGAAGGCACGAAGCTGGACCAAATGACAGCTGGCGCACCTGGCACTCAGAGAGGGAAGGGCGAGGGAACGAATCTTACCCAGCGGTGCATCTGATCCTCTCGCAGCGAGAAATGGCACATAATTCGCGTTTGGGGGCCTACAACAGCGACAAGGAACTCGGGAAGCAAGATTTTAAGCGGAGGAACATGCAAAGCGAGAAGGGGAACACCCTAGCCCTCACATAACGTGCGGAACGCTGATAGACCACAAAGAGGTGACAGCCCCACTTCCTGACCCTGTTCGTTCCAACTCCCCGCCTAAGCCACTTCACAGTAATGGGCTGGAGCTGCCAGCGCAATGTGCTACAGAGTGCGAAGTCAATGTGGCAATGAAGCTCTGGGAAGGATGCAAAATCAATTTATATAGTCGTTGTCGCATTCCCTGCGACTACGCGTCGGCGACGGTGGACCAGACACGAGAATCGGAAAGACCATAGGCGTAAAATTCACAGTCAATCTAGGAAAAGCTCGTACGCCCACGATACGGGATTTTGACGGCCACGCCAATTTCATTACAAGATAATCCTACACATGCCGTATGTGGCTGAGTGGAGGGTGAGCATGCAGCCTCCCGAGGGCACCGCGGTATGTGCTGCGAAAGACAATGAAGAAGTGCAGATATCAGGGAATCCACCAGCATGTGTATGGAAACGACTGGCAGGAGTAGAATCAGTCTCTGAGGATCGAGAAAGGTAGAAACGAAGTTTCCAATGCAACGCAGAGGCGCTACTAGAACCAACGAAGAAATGCATGCATTTCCTTGTGATTGCCTGACGAATACCTCAACTTAAGGATACTCTATCCGTACGACACCCAGAAAAGCACATATGCTCAAGAATATTCAAGGAAAAGCTCTCAGGAAAATTATACATGAGAGAGAGAGAGAGGGAGAGAGAGCTTCCAGCGAGCTGAGTCATCAACTGAGCGCTCTGTGCACCGCATCGTAGTGCAAATCGAGCGGTTAGCTAACAAATTGCTAAAAAAGACACTAGAACCGGAGTGTGTCCAAATGCGCTGGTTGATGATTGAATAGCAGAGGAGCACGTAATGCCGGATTCAAGGTCCCAGGTAGAATCATGGTGAAACAAAGATCCCTAGTGTCACGAGTCGACTAACTACTTGAGCACTGCACTCTTCTATCAGTTGGCCGCTTATTTTTTTCAGATCCCCCCAAAATTCCGCCCACACTCACAAGGCTGCGTTCCATAAATGTGCTTGCCCTCAGTAGACATCCTGCAAGCAAGCAAAAATGCAACTTCCAACTCCACCGTTACTACGCTAGTCGGTCTTAATGATCCGACAGTCCTTTGTGGGAAGGCTGTCGCTGGGCTTTGTATGCCTCTCAAGAACGTCTGTGCTGCTCCTCTTTCACATCACCTTCATATGCAAGCGTGTTGAAACACCCTTTTGTTGCGTGTATGATATCCACAACTAACTTCTAAATACTTGCTTGGCGCTTGACAATCACCATGCTTACAATTATGCATGGTCTGTCACAGGTCGGCAATTCGACATCCATTAAAACCTCACTTACACGGGGTGATCATTCTAAACACCTGAAAACTTCAGTGTCTGCCCAATCTCGTGCTGGGGCTTTATTTTCCCTGCCGAACGCTTCGGGACGCTGGCATGTAACCCTTACTAACATCTACGTAGCGACGAGTCCTTTCCTACTGTCAGCTGCCTCAACTGGTAGTAATGACTGCAACATCGGAAGGGAATTTGATCGTTATACGCCTAACAAAATTATCTACGCATGCCGGTAGCATAGCGCTGATGTGAATGTAACCCATTGGGCAACCGGCTGGTCGATCATTGCAACCCAACCTAACAAGCGTCTGGAGCCATACAGGCCAGCGAGCACTCTCTAAGCGTAACCGAAGTGAATAAGCTTGATCTAAGCAGTTTCCATCGAGTTGCTCAACTCTCAGCAACTCCCTGTCTCGATTGTTGCTTTGGATGTCCTGTAATACCACCCCCCCTCCCATACGTAACAAGCGCATATGCTGCTGTCTACACCCCCTAAACGTGAGGTCAACGCATAGAGGTTTGCCGCTTTGGTTACCTTTCAGGCTGTCAGCAATTCAACACCTGGCGAATTGGTAAACATTAGCGTGCAAAACGTAGGAGAAATCAGAAGCAGCCCGCCAAAAGCGTAGCTTTCTACGGCTGCATCGATTGCCCACTTCTCCTTTCATCAGAGTGACACACCCAGGAACGTTTCGCATCGCATATCCACCCAAGTAGAAGAGCCAGACTGTTCTGACGAGGGGTGAAGATATGGGTTGAGAAGCCACCACTATTCTATAGCTGCCCAACGAGACAACAGCGCCAAGCGGGCAGTTTGCGTGCAGTGGGGAAGAGCGCTACCTTGGAGCGGGCCACAGCAGATAAGTATATGTCTAGTATTTAAAATTTTCAAGACAGATGCATTCATCTGCTCACATGCTTTGTTCTCTTCATGAGTCCTCCGTATTGTTGATGAAAGCGACGCCCTCGCTGGACGCGCGTCCGCGTATGCAGTGTAGAAAGAGTGCCTGTACACCTCAGCGAATTCGCATTATGTTCTCTTCCAACAAAATAAAATTAAAAGACAAGGGGTGTGTGGCCTTCAAAAGCTGAGACGGGCTAAACGCAGCTGTGTGGGGCGTAAAGCGATAGGGGACAGATGGCTGCTGCAGCATTTGCTGCGCGCACTGTTCTGGCATCTCACGACGTTACCGTCTAGATAGGTTGGCGGCCGTCCTGGCTAGGCTGGTGATTGTCTCTAAATTGTTTTTCTCTTTGCATTTCGCGTATATTCCACGGCAGTTCAAAGGCCTTGGCGACGCAAGACATCAGAATGGCTCGCAAGAGGCGGACTGAAGCAGAGGCGGCTGCCGCCGGCGCCGCGCCTGCTGGGAGTAAGGGAGGACAAGCTGGGGACAGTGCCGCCAAACCCAGTGACGCAGCCTCGAGCAACAACCCTAAAGGAGGTCCTGCTCATGGGCAGGTCAAGCACAAACAGCAGGGAGGGGAGGCCTCGTCTCGCCAGGGCGTCGCGCCGCCCTCGGCTGCGGCCGCAGAGGTTGACGGTAATGCCTCGATTTCGGCTGCATCGGCCAAGACTAGCAACTCGGCCGCAAAGGACGTTTTAAAGGAAACGGAAGCTGCAGCAGGGAATCAGGACAGCTCGCCAGGGTCTGCGGTGCAACAGCGTCGCGAGATCGACATGACTGGGATGACAGCCAGCCAAAAGAAGAACCTCAAGAAGAAGCTACGTAAGCAGGAGCAAAAGCAACAGGCTGCAGAGCTGAATGATGCAATGAAAGTGGGTGCGGGTGCAGCCACCTTGGCGTCTCGACTGAACAAGTTGATTGAGGAGTGGGGAGAGAGGCTGGAGGAGTTGGAGGGTAGCATCGTACGGGGGGCCAACTTCAAGCAGATTATCGAGGCAGCAGAACAGCTGCAGAAGGAGATGCAGGAGACGCAGGATGAGGAAGTCAACAGTGCCAAGAAACCCATCAACAAGCGCGCCACGGTTCAGCAGGTGCAGGAAAAGATAAGAGAAGCGGAGTTGACAATTCAGAAACAGCAGAAGGAACAACAAAGGCTTAATGGACAGCAGGGTAAGGGTGGTACTGAGAAGACAGCTGAAGCTGAGGCGTTGGTGTCTCGGCTTGAGGAGTCGCTGCGCTATCTCGCTCATCTTAAGGAACAGTTGGTTCTAACGCAGCAGCAGAGCGACTTGCGTGCCTTCCAGCAGCAGGTGGCGGAGCTTAAGATTCCGCTTGACCATGTAATAAAGCAGGCCCGGAAGGCTGCACAGCAGGCTGCCACAGCCACAGATAACCGCAGAGTCCAGCAGAGGGAAGGGGTTTTGCGAAGACGACTGAAGGAGGTGGGGGCAACTATCCCAGAAGAAGGGGGAGCGTCTTTGATAACTGTTTCTGTCTTGTTGCCTCCGGAGGCTAGCTACATTCTGCTGGCACCTCAAGGCCAGCCTTCCTTGTTGCTGCGTAAGGTGGAACGCAAGTTCGGGGTTCTGGCTGAGAAGAAGGGGGCGGGGGAGCGCGGTGTCACTCTCAGCATCATTTCATATGCCCAGGATGCATGCGACAAGTGCGTGGCTTTCTTGAACGCCTGCAACTTCCCGCAGATCCCATTGGGATTAAGCACGTCTCCTAATTGCGTTTCGCTTGAGGGGCAAAGCATAGGTGCCTTCATCGGCAGTGGCGGATCTAACCTGCGTCGCTTGGAGGCTGAGTTGGATGTCCTCCTGTGGGTGGAAGATAAGTGGATTACCGTCTTAGGCCATGAAGCCGCCGTTAAGAAGGCGATCCCTCACATCAAGGTGAGAAAGATGATGTCAGCAGAATAATTGAAACAAGTACAATCTCTGATGCCTACAGAATATGCGGGTAGTATATACAACTTTTCGCATGTGTGCATTTCATGATCACCCAAGTGGTTCTATACTTATACTGGCTCATTAATTTAGAACCCTGTAGGTAATTCGTGGTTTGTATGGGCTACACACGCTATAATACGTTATTGCATGTGTTGTAAGTAGTAGCTCTTGAGCCTTTGTTTCTGAGTGGAGATGTACACTGTTTGTGCAACTGCCTCCTTAGGAGTCGCGGTCACCGCCGTCGGCTAGCGAAACCTCCCAGCCTCAGCACAAGTGCGAGTTCGAGGCCGAGGTGGTTCGAGCGATGGCGCAAGGCACCTCGAAGACGCGATCAAAGATACAGGAAGTGGAGAGTGCCTTGGGAGTTACTGTCCTCGTGAGGCCGCTCAGGCGCGGCGACACGAGCAAGACAGCCGCGGTGATGGTAAGGGGCTCAGATCCAGAAGCCTGCAAGAAAGCCTGCGCTGATCTGGAGAACGCCTTCAAAGATTTCAGGTCGGAGGCAGTTGACTGCGACAGACTGAAGGCGAACAGGATCCTTCGTGGAACGGCCGTAGACTTCTCTCACATCGAGTAAGCTTCTACGCCCCAGCAGGAACGGCTTTGCACCCAAGGTGTTTTAGGTGCGGTAAACGTTGTCACACTGTGGTTATCAATGGGTGTGCTTGTACTGCAGGGACCACGAGCTTATCTCCCTGCTGCGGTGTGACGATGGGGTGCTGCTGGTGGGTCCTTCGAAGGCGCTGCCGGCGGCCGCCGAGGCGTTGCGTGCGGCTATGGATCAGCTTGCCCGCGTCACGGAGACAGTGGAGATAAAGGCGACGCAGCTGCGCATTCTAGATCGCGGAAAGAGGGGTGAAATCGAAGCCCTTAGCGGGGCCTCTTGCAGACCTCCCACCGTTGATGGAGAGAAGGCCACGCTGACCTTCACGGGTCGCCCGGATGCCGTTCAAAAGGCGCTTGAATTGGTGCAGCAAACGCTGGTGGAGCAGAAGGAGGAGGAAATGGAGCTGTCTCTTGCTGCTGCTCTTCACTTCCTCGTGGATAAGAGCTATCGCGAGCTGGAGGAGGAACATGGCTTGCGCATTCGCGTGGATGTCCCCAGGAAGGTCCTTCTTGTGCGTGGCGGAACGGAGGGCCATGACGCCGTTTTAGAGGCTATCAAGAAAATGGAAGATGAAGTCGCTGGCAGCGGCAAGGTAGCAACAACTATGGCGGTTCCTCGCGAAGCGGTGCCTATGATTCTGGGCCGCCAGGGTGCGAACGTTCGTAGATTGCAGAGCGACTGCAACTTAGACAACATAGTCATAGAGGGCCGCCAGCAGATGGCCTATCTGTTGGGTTCTCAAGCTGCAGTGGATCAAGCTACGGCAATGCTGCAGGAGATCGTTGCCAACAGCAGCGGCGGGCGGGCACAGAATGGACAAGACGGTGGTGACAGGCGCCCCAGAGTAGGTGGCAGAGGGCCAGCCCGCGGAGATAGGAATGATGCCGGGGTCCGAGGGGAAGATGCGGCCGCCAACAGGCGACGGGGTGGGGCGCCCAAGCCGGCGCCGGCACCTAAGCCGTACAACGCCAGCGTAGACGACGAAACTGCATTCCCGTCGCTCGGTGTGTGCATGGTGCGTCCGGGCGGTCGCTGGCAGAAGAAGTCGCCAGCCCCCGAAAGTGCAGCCACAGAGGCGCCTGCCAAGGCGAGCAGTGAAGCAGTAGGAACAGAAGAAGACCTCGTTGGCGTGGATGATAGCGCGAATTAGTTTAGGTGCGGATCGGCACGCTCGATGGTCCGCGGTGTGTAGATCACAATATGCTAAGGAAGTAACACTGTGCACGCGTATGGCTTAAGGTGGCAAGTTGACGCTTGCCGGCATGTTTAGATCTGTCGAACCAGGGCTTGCACGTTGTTGGCCTTGCGAGTATGGGCAGCAAGCCGCACACTTGCTTCTCCGAGAGCAACGCATTGGCTCTCAGCTTGGCTCGGTCCATCCCCAGCTGGCTCATATTCTGGCGTGCGGGTGTAGAGTGTCGATCAGCTCAGTTTCCATTTGAGGGTTGACCGCTGCACCTGCCGGTCGGCTCCGCCTGGCGAGGTTTAGCAGCAGCTAGGGGAGGAAGTGGTGCATTAGCAAATATTGAATCATCCTGCCGCTACAACTAACGGAGCATCTATAGACAAGAGCCTGCTTCGGCTCCCCGATACTCCTGTGAACACCTTTTCGTCGCCTCAGGCGGCCGCACGAACCGGCCAACTTTAATTGGTGACTACGTTGCCTGGCTTCAGAATACAGTGTGTGTGGCACTTCGATGTGCATCGCTCAACGAACCGTTCAAAAGTAAACTAGCAGAATCTGCCTGCATACACGTTCAGCAAAAAAAGACCAATTACGGCCGCAGTAGGAACCCTGTGCAGATTCTGCCCGCTACGATGCACGAGGCCTGTGCGCGGGACTAACCGTAAAGAAATCGGAGAAACCCGTTATCTACCTGTGTTCACTGCGGTCTTGAGAGTCACTTGGGACTTACGGGAGGGCCACGTTCTGCCCTCCCTGTCGTTGGGGGGCTGGATGGAATACAACGGTTGGGCAGCATCCCCCCCTCCGTTGTTCCTGAATTGCATACACATACGAGCGCTCGGCGGCAGGTGAGAAAACACGACAGCTGTGCTGTAAGCTGCGGAAGCAGGGCCCCTTCAACTGCACACCAGCCCTCTGCCCTTCCATTGGAAGTGTACTATACCCGTTTTTGAACAATGCAACGGCTCACCATAATTTCAGACAGCCCCAAGGAGAGCAGCATGCATCGTCTTGCGGCCTGAAAACGACTTTAAGCTTCTCTCCTCGTGATGCGTCTGGCTGCTGCGTCACTTGCTTACTGCCACAAAATTGAAGAGGGCAGCCTCCTGTAACCCGTTCGTGCTTGTCTTCGGCTGCTAGGCCCCTCCACGGTCGCCGCAGAGGTGGGTCTGCGCCCGACGTTCCTAGGGCTTGGATATTTGATTGTTCAACGTCTTCACTGGCCTGCATATGTTGCTTTGCAAGGAGATTATTTGTGTTGCGGACCACCGACATTATCAGTTCATCACGAAACGCAATCATCTCCTCAAGCGCTACTATTTGCTTCTCCGCAGCAGCTATGGTTTCCGTCAGCCGATGCTCTGTGGCGGCAGCTTCTTTGTGGGCTGCTTGCATTGCTAGTTCTGTTTTCTCCAAAGCAGCCTGAAGCTCCGCAGTCTTGCATCTACTCTCCTCAAGCTGCTTACTGACGTCGTCAATCTTCTCCTGAGTTTCACGTTGTTCAGTATGAGCTGCATTGCACTCGCCCGTTAGTCTTTGAACTTCCGTGGTGGCCGCCTGAAGCTTTTCCTCCGCCTGCATAAGCAGCTCCTTCAGATGAGCATTACTACATTCCCACGCCTTGGCGTCTTTGATCCGCGAGGCCCTGATGTCTTCTATCTCAAATAGGGCTCTCTCCATTGCCTCTGATGTGGCTTCCACCCAATGGCTGACTTCTCTGCGTGGAGCGGTATTCAGGCTTCCCAAACCAGCTGCTGCATCCGCCGACTCTACTACCGCATGGGTAGATGTAAACGGGGGTGCAGACGGGAACCCGCTTCTGCGCCTGCTGCGCCTCCTATCTGATACAGCCGCCACTTGCTCCTTCGAAATGTCGGTTGCTGCAGCAGGTAACATCCTCAAGTCCTGCGCAAGCGTAGTGACTGAAGGGGACCGCCTAGTCGGAACAAAAGGTGAGAGTCTTTCCATAAGGCTGCTACGGATGCGCCCCCTTGGCGTTTCCAAAGTCAAGGCCGTGCCTCCATCCTGTGTGGCTTCCGAGAAGGCTCTGTTTGCTCCCATCGACGAGCCAAGCAAGGCATCTGGACGTGCTGCAGAGAGTTTGCGTTGCACTGGTGATCGTGGAGTTTCAGCTGTCGTCAGATTTTTGATGGCATCCTTCAGCTCATGGATCAAGACGTCCTTTTCTGATGTTTCTGCCCGCCATCGAGTTACCTGGGAACATCCATGAAGAAACGTTTCGGCAGCAGCAACAGACAACACCACTACACACGCGGACAGGCCCTACTGCATTTTTTGAAATAAAGTACGTGGTGGTCCTTGGTGCTACGTTCCATGTATACTTTATGCGTTGGTTACAAACGTGGTGCGCTAGCGCTAGACATACTGAACGCTCGCAATCTTACCTCGCGCTGTAACTCCTCGTTCTCCTTTATTAGCCACTCACTGCTTCTGCGCAATCACAGACCCCAACTGTAGGCAATCCGAGCACTAAGGGACAATGAAAACATTGAGAGGAAGGGTATATCTGAGCAGGGGTCCACAACGAATCGTACGCTGTGCCCTGCGACGAAAGACGTACGGGGTTCGCTTGCAAGGAACTTCAAGTTTCTCTGGCACTTCTCGAACCACTGGTTGGGGCGTGCTGCTTCCTCCTAGCTTTTCGACTCGCACACGCAGACTGTTCAGCTCCTCCTTCAGCATCTGAGCCATGCCAATATAACAGCATGCACTGTAATGAGTTTAAGCCATGTAATGCAATAATATGGTAGTTTACGCTCCTTCATATGGAGGTCACCCAGCTACTTGATAACAAAAACCTACGAATGACCTCACACTACTTGCAATGTTTCAGGATCATGGTAAGATATGAAAAGAAAAGGCTCACCTCATTTTCTCCTTGATATATGTCCAAGTTCTTCGATGCCCGTCTTTGTTCACGTAGCTGTGTGTCTTTAGCGCTGAGTTCGGACTGGAGGTCTTCGAATTCTTCGAGCTGCAGAAAAACGTGTAAACGTTAGCATACTTCGTCAGGACCTCCAAGAAGAAAATGTCCTGAACAACTGCTTCGGACAGTTGAATCGCTGCCTCTAAACCTACGTTTTCCTACACTCCGGCAACGCTGCCACCATATAACGGTTACACTGCGCTCCCCACACGTGGGAGCACATGCTGCATGAGCAGCAACAAGGGCACGCAAACCACGAAATCAGCAATCACTGCTACCCAACTCACTCCCCAACCTCATAGTAAAAACCACGCACCAACTTGTCATTACGTAGCCTTTGTTGTTCCACCTTTTCAGATAGCTGTTCATTGCTTTTGCGGAGTTCTGTGACCTGCTCAAATAACAGGCATTACACACACAGAAAGCTGCAGATCTTCGAGGCAACGTCCCCTCCACACACACCGTGACCCAATAGTACGGCATGATGGATCATAAACTTCGCAGATATGCATATGCATTACATGCATTCGCACTAAACGCTAATTACCTCTTGGGTTACTCCATATAACTTAGGTGCGATCTCCGTAGACACCATCTTGTAAATGCTCCTGATAAGCGTCAATAACGAGGTGTCCTCTCCACTACCATCCTCAGACATAGTCTGCATAGCTGAGCTCGACAGCCTCCATATGCGCGAGTCGCGGATTCCCCAAGACAGCTTGCTGCGGGACGGCACTGCAACGCATGCCGAACAGCAGCCGCAGGACTTATGCGCATATTCAAACTCATCCTGGTCAGGGCAGGCACGGTATACATGGCTATTAATCTTGTTGGGTCATTCCGAAAGCTTACGTGACCAAGACTCAAGGGAAGATGATGAAGCGTCTACGCCAGAGGGCTGAAGCGGAACATCAGACCAACTTTGCTGGTTAGCAAAGCTAGGCTTGTTGTGGAGAGCCTTAAGGTCAGCATCGAATCCTCTGAGCACATCTTCTATTTCAGAAAGCATTTTCTGCGCAAGTTCGCGCCCTTTACTCCTGTAAGTCAAGAGTTCATTCGTCTGCAAGGAGTCGGCCGACGCGCTCGAAGAGAAGCGTCCCAGCGACGTGCTTTCAGTGGTGGAACCCGACATCTTGAATGCCGCCGGCACAAGCCGCCACGTAAAACAAATATGTGGCCGCGAGTGCCCCCTCTATTTGGTACCCACAAATATAGTAAAGCAGCTTCGCAAAAGAACAAATAGCACCCCAGGGCGGTAGCCACCACAGCCCTAGCAGGAAAGCCGCCCCCGTTCTACTCGTGTCTCGTGAGATTTCTTTATATGTACCCTCTATAGCAACGGGAAACTTGTTGAAAGGCACTGTCGTCAGCATCGGTCAGAGCAGCCAGGTAATGCGTCTCCCTGGTGAATCGAGGTAACACCGTGTTCCTCACCCTTCCAATGGAGTGCATGCGTACGCAAAGCCACCCGTTCAGAAGTCACCAAGTCACTAGAAGAATGTAAATGCCCTTCTTGTTGACTGATGGGCTGATCATACCAGTGCGCAGAAACAGCATGACCTCAGCTGCAGTGCCACCCACCCCAGCAATGAGATCAACGAAGCACATTGAATTTGAGCTAAAATTGCTCAGATTGAAGCCACTTTGGATTTCTATTGCTAAACAGCCTGCATTCAGTGAAAGCGTGCTCATGCACAGTAAAGAAAGTGTTCGCCACGTGGTTCTGTACCAACGGCCTCCTTGCCCTCGTGGAAGCCGCGGCTTCCACGCAACTATCTTCGTGTACTGCGCTTAAATGGCTAAACAATAGCGAGTTAGTTGTAACACATGAAATGTATTCTTTCATTTATTGATAGAGGCCGACGAACAGAGGTTGGGGGAGGGGTTACCGCTCGATTGCGAAACCGTCAAACAGAGCAGTGCCTCGAGACACTATTAGCCCGAAGCGACCCTTGTCTAGTAAAATTAGGTGTAATAACAGCAGAAATTATGATGAGACTCTGGTTTTTTCCTACCCTTGAACGGCATTTGATATGAAATAACCACTCTGCCGTCCACTAGCATCTCCACTGGTCCGCCTTCCCCTGGATCATCCTAAGGGGCAATAACACAAAGAAACCATTTCTCCTTGAACATTGACCCTTACAACTGTAATTTTATGTCGGATGGATGGGTTTATGTATAAAATTGGGGCTTCAGTTAGATTGGCTTGCACGCCGTCGTGAGTGGTGGACAGGGTCGCGACCTGCTCAACTTGAACGTGCTGAATCTCAGAGCTAAGAAGCATCCAACTTACTCGTCTGCCGGTGTCGAGAGTTGCTGCAAAGTAATCTGTTTGTCCCTTTGAGCGGAAGATGATTCCTGCTGAGGAGGCGTCGCCGAGCCGTACGAAAGCCGTAATTCGAGCGACATTGCATTCGTGACCCTTCAGCAATAAGCTGGTTGGCGTAGACACTACAAGCACATACACTGAATAACTAATAAACAATAATTACCCTAGCTGAACTGAGTCTTACACGGTATCATTGCTGCAGGAGTAAGACGCACGATTCCTAATTCTGAGATATGCCGCCACTGCACAGGATGCTCCCAATCTGACGCCTAATCTCAGATCAAACTTGTCAAGCCAAACTGCATCAAAGGGTACCTTCAAGTGACATTGCAGGATTGTTGTAAATCTCGCACAGAGGGGCCACCCCCGCCACCGGCCGGTGGGCAGGGGCAGGACCGTGTGCCTGGTACTGCCTTCCTGCTTTGTCGACTGCTAAGCCGCTGACGACCCTATCGCCCACAATAGGCCCGCCTGCTCCAGGGATTTCAACTCGGAAGAGCTCATTCTGAAGAAACCAAATGCTTTGAGGGCCACTAGCCCTCAGCTGCTCTGCTTCTTCCGCACCTCTGCTGTGTGCACGCCTGTGAATGTTTCCTGCACGGGTTCCACTTCTACCACAGGGTTCTCTGACTCGGGGTAAAATGGAACAGCTTTTCGAGCAGTTGTGTACTCGATGTCTCGCGTTCCTGATGGAACTGAGTCGACGCTTTGGTCATCATAATTCTGAAACCATTTTGTTCCCCGCCTCCCTCACGTCTACTAAACTGTTTTCGACCCTACCGCAAGCCAAGGCATCCGCTGGCGGCGGTCTTGAAACGCATTCTGAGAGAGCTTGCGTACTCGTAAGAAGTATTAGTAGCGACCTATTTCTAGCATACCGGCGGCTTAGGGTTCTGTTTCGCCCAAAGCGTCCATGCTGCAGTGCGTGTACAGCACCAAGCTGCAGTTGCAAGCGTCGTCAGCAACAACGGCCGCAAAACACTTCTCATTACGTGGTACTTGCAAATGGCGATGGCCACGTCAGCCTGAGTATACCCTGCATTGGCGCTAGATAGGGTCTGCTGGGTCTGTTGAAGAGTTCATCATGCCGTCAAGACACCACAACTATGCATGCAATCATGCTTTTCTGAAAGCACCAAGAAATACGTATTTGGAAGCGGAAGCGTTCGAGGTAAATAACTATACAAAGCCTGCCGCTGTGCCGTACTGCAAGGGCTACATCCCAGCCTCGCTGAGACGTGCTCCGGAATAACAATGGCGCTGCCGCGGCGCAGGGGCATGCGTGCTATGGTAGGCCTCGTCTAAATCATACACCACGCTTCAGTATCTCATGTACGCTCTTGTGCAACGTATGTATGAAAGCTTATGTGCAGCCAGGCGTGCACTGCCAGTTTTCTCATCACGCTCTCTCCGTGATGGGCAGTACAGCCGAAGCGGCTTTTGAAGGCGCCAATGACGCAAAGACTATACTAAAGCATATTTACGACTCTGCAACGTCGGATTCTTCACCAGCTTGCGCACCACTAATTTCTTTGCCGTGCGGAGCCGGCGAGTCTGAGAGGCCCGAGGCATCGGAAATAGCTGCATCGTCGTCGCTTGACTGGTGGTGGTTTACATGGATGCCGATAAGTGATTTCTGCAGACAAATATATATGCATATATATATATAGATAGATAGATATAGATATAGATATACAGATATAGATATATAGATATAGATATATACATGCACTTTGCAGCTGTTATAGACTGTCACTTCTACCGTACCAGCCCACGATGAAGCAGCAATTTGTTGCTGCACCATGGCAAACTACCAAGCATGCACATCTGCCTCACCATGGGTTCAAACTTGCTAGCAAAGCCACGCAGCAGTCTGTGGGATCGGCCCCTCCATGTGTCGTATGTTTGGTGAATGCTGTTTCGGAGTTTCTCGACGCTCTCGTCAAAATGCACGCCCTGACAACATATAAACCAAGAAAGTCAATAACATCACGAAATGCAGACGGCTACTATGCGCTTACAATAATTCAATTTCCCATGTAGTAGAAATGCGACATCACTAGCTAGCAAGACTTGCTGCTGCAAAACCCTCAGGTCTCACCAGCGGGCGGTCCGTTAGAGTGACCTTCGTCAGCTCATCAGATACCTTCTCTCCCCACCTCTGCATGTTCTTCTTCATCTGCAAGCATACACCTCGCCAGCACGGGCTCCTTCGGAGGCCACCGACTGTCTGATTTACTGCTAGGATAGAAAGAAAGCACAACACGAACCTTTATTGCATTGGCCTTCGTGTAGCCTATGTTCATATCCCTCGGCTTCACACCGCGCGAAAGCGACCTGTACCCAACACCACCAAACACCCCCACACGTTTACGATACAGATACACCTCCATCCACTGGGGCAGCAAGAAGATTGAGGGGCCCACTCAGCAATGCAACACAGACAAACCTGTCCACGTAGTCTTCGTAATTCTGTAGGATGCGAACGATGATGTCCGTCGTCGAGACCCCCTGGGTACGGACAGTAGCCCTGAACTTGTTCTGCATACACATGAATGGGTATAGAGGAGCCAGTCCTGAATTTTCAGGGAGGCTGAGCCAGAGAAACAGAACAGAGCTAGAAGCGAGTCAGTATATAATAAAAACAAGATGTTCTCTAAAACACTAAATATACTTACGCTGCTCTTGAGCCAGCCATATATGTCGCCACTTTCTGCTTCTGTTGGGCTGCTGTTTTTTCTCCTTTTTCTGTCGTCTTTCTTCTTATCTTTACATTTCTGAATGGCGGAGTAGGGCTCGGCATCATGGGCTGCCAGCAGCACACCCACACCCACACATCTACCATCCTGACTTGAAGAGCTCATACTTATAATCTTATGTTGCTGTTTATAGCTGCCACAGCCTTCAAGGGGGGGGAGGGGGGGGAGACTTAAAGCAACCCTGCTACTGCTGATGGGGGACGGCGAGCGACGGCTGACAGGAACTGCCTGCAGCGCTGCGGCTCACCAACATAGTCAATTCGATGCTTCTCCACGAACTCAGGTGTAATAATCCATGGACAGGGGGCAATGACCTCATCTACCCATTTAATGTGGCGAAGGGTTTCTGCTCGCTCTTCTAGGCTCTGCACAGTCTGACCTTTCAATCGATGTGTCTCTTCATCCGAGGCTACACCCGCCATTAAGTACACGTGTTTGAACATCTTCTTGGCCTGCTCAAGCTGCCGCATGTGGCCAAGATGCAAGAGATCATAAACGCCTACAAATACACACAAAAAAACGACACTGAGATGAGGAAGCCGCACTGCACACTATATGACAACTCGCCAGATTCAGAAAGTTCAGCATCAAGGGCTCATCTTACCATCTGTGTATATCCGGACAGGTCTGTCAGGGTCCTCGCCTTCCGCCAGCTCCTCAGGGGCAGTGCCCTGGGAGTCAGGCTGCGGAGACGGGTCTTCGGTGGCCTTACGCTTCTTCATAGAGGTACTGGGGCGTGCTTCCCAGTAGTGTGCTAGGCCTGCACAAGAAGTGGCAGCGCCCTATACTGGAGGTCGACTCAGTTCGTTGAACACGAATGAAATGAGAAAGGTAGTTCAAGAAAAGAAAGCGGGACAGTTGCCGCCCATCCACAGCACATGGGGCGGCTGCTCGCTTCTCCTCAAGGTTCTTCGAGCTCAATTAGTGAATCGGGGGAGTCCGTATTAACACCAGATGGACATATGTGGGTCGTGTCCTCGAAACCAGAAAACGCCTTGCAACTCACCGCGCTATGTATGTATCGCGGGTTTGTCTGAAAGGCCGGTAGCTGCGCCAGTGCAGTGCCTCTACCACTACACTGTGCTTGAGACAAGAAGAAAATAACACCGCATAATGGTGGCGATAAAAACAGCTAAATAAAACTGTGACAGGTTTTGTACAAGACAAACACGAGCCCCGTTGTCGGCAAGGCACAGCCAGCCCTACCGGGGCTGAAGGGTCGGTGTTCGGTGCTGGTGATAGCCATCGAGTTATTGTTTCCTTTAGAGGACTTAGAAATGAAGAAGGCAGAGTTTGAATTGACGTTGCAGCCATGATGTTTTGGGGTCATGAATGCGACAGAAGACTCAAGTTCATCCCTTCGCCTGCATCCCGGGAGGGCTGTCTGCTTAGGGGAGGCGCCTGTATGCCTCCTGCTAAAGATAGCCAATGAAGCCATTGGCTTCATAGACTGCCTCAGCTTGTCTTCTACTATTGCAGTGTACTATGGTTTTTCCCAAACGCTCGGAAGCTGTACAGGCTTTTGGTCGGCTGCGTCGGTGTGCAGCATGAGGGAGCGAGGCCACTGTCCCCGCATTTGGCTCCTTGGCAGCGCTATTTCTAATGCCATCTGTTCACGCAGTTGCTGTTCTTTTTCTTAGGGCGTCCCTTGCATCGATTGTGTCCAACTCAGTAAGCTTCTAGCCTACAAGCTTCAAGCTGAGTGTCCGTCTAGCACGCTCTGTGGAGCTAGTACATACATGCTTTCAGGAGACCACACTGGATCCCGAGGGTAACGTAATTCTTGAACATTGTCTGCAGTGTTAGCGCATACATCAAAGGGGAACTTGGGCACCGCTGCGTATGACGCCCTGCAGCAGGAGTTGCAGAAAGATGTCTTAGAACCCATGACAGGCGCGCTCCTCTCTGCGTGAACACCTCGCCCGTCTGATGCTGCTACCAGATCAGCTTGAGATTTCGTGGAGGATATCTGGATTGGGACACATCTTGTCAAAAATCTTACCCATTGCACCTCGGCAGGGCACGGCCCTATGTGCAGAGCACGTTACACTTCATGATGGCGCACTGTGATATAGACAGCATTGTGCGACCACCAAAGCCCATCCTCCAAAATGGGTTGCCTCGTTTTGAGTACCAATTAGTACTTTAGTTGCATTGCTGGGAAAGGCCCTGATGCACACAAGCATCTCCCCTCCAAATTCGGTCCGCTTGTGCCCTGCATAATGAATGTTGATCAGGATCTCCCTGTTCTCCGGAGGGAGGCGGTCGACACCTAGGTACCTTGCTGCATTGGAACCCAAATAGCACCAACAGCTCGTCCCCCTGAATTATTTCCACAGCGAATACAATCGACAAGTGCCTCTGCATTTGTCGGCAGGGCGCATGTAAGCGACATCCCCTTAGGGCGGGGCGGGGGAATTAAGGAGCAGTTCCTTGATTCTGTGGAGGTGTGCTTTCGTCTTCAAAGCGCATCCGAAGAGCTGTCATTGCTGTTGGCATCTTATGAGGCGGGGAGGCACCATCATGGTTGCTATACCTAAGCAAGAGCTCCCCTTTCCCGGATCGCACACGGACACTGGATGGTTTCCAAAATGAACTGCAATGTAGGCCTAGCCCCAGGTCGGTAAAGGAGCCGGCAGTAGCAAAGCCAAGAAGACTTAAACACTTAAACAGTGGAGGCCGCTGGTAGGGGCCTAGATACAGACGTGCCAGTCACTGTGAACAGACGCTCTATTATATATCAGGGCCCATAGCAGCGCTTTCTCGCGGAGAGCGGCATTCAGTAACAGGCTGAGCTACGGAAAGGGAACTAAGGTTCACAGGTTAAAACTAGTCAATAGAATGGATCGCATGCTTATTAAATAGAAACGTAGTGCGGCTTGCCTCGGCGTAGCTGAGGAGGAGGATAAATGGCTTCGAAGTAACCTCAACAGAGCCCATGAATACTGTTTTGTGAGCGCCGGCTTTGCCGAAGGGAAGATAGGAAACGAGACCGCATGGCAGTTGACAAACCTGGCACTCAGAAACCGGGGGATGAGATATCTCGAACAGTGCATCTGTTTCTCCCGCAGCAGGTAAGGGCGCATAATGGGATCCGATATTACGCTCCCATAAAAGGGAAATAAGCGATTGGGGAGGCAAAACTCTAAACAGTGCATCCGTAGGAAAAGCCAAAGCGAGTGGGGGAACGTCCTGGCCCTCAAACAACGTGCGGCACAATGGCAGGGCGTAAAGAGCTGACAGCCGCACTTCCCGACCCTTTTGTAGCCAGCTCTGTGCTTATCCAGCTGTGTACAATTGAGGGGATGTTGCTGGAGTTCCACCGGTTGCAAAGCAAATCTAGCATTGAAGCTACGCGGAGAAGGAGCAACTCATCGGTGTACTCGTTGACGCGCTACTACGTTGCAGACGGAAGATAGAACATAAGGACCAGAAAGACTGCATTAGTAAAATGTATGTTCAATTCAGGCACGAGCCATGCTTGCCTAGTTCAGCATTTTTATACTGCGTCAGTCCACAAGTTAAACCTAGATATGCTGTAGGTAGCTTAGTGGAGGGTGCTCATGGGGCCTCCCCAACACATTGCGGTGGTTGTACCTGGAAGCAGTGAAGCAGCGAGCGTATCAGAGGCTCCAATAGCGCTTGCACCACATACTGGAAGGAGTAGAAACATTGTACCAATGCGGAAGATTCAACGCAACGCAAGGCTCGTCCAAAAGGAAAGGATAAATGCATGCATCCTTCCATGATTGTGGACGCCGCAGTTTGAGAATAGCTGATCCGTATAACGTGCGCGGGGAAGAAGTGGGCAAGGAAATGTTCTCAAAAATGTAGGCAAGGATTTTGCGGCGCCACAGCGCCCAGCTGGACTCCTCGTGCATCGCAAAGAACTCACTTCGGGCACAGCCTCCGGAGCACAGGCGAACCGTGCATCTCGAAGAGCAAATCGGGCAATAAGCACGCTAACTGCTGAGAAAAGCAAAGATCAATCGTCTGCTCCCCCGTTTGGACACAATCCAGTGCTAGCGAAGTGTGGCACATGCGCCTGAGCCTCAAGCCGCATTGCCTAATCACGAAGAAGCAGAAACTCCCATTGCACCGGATCAACGAACTAGCTGACTGCAGCAACTCCTTTTACCATGGCCTTTGAGAGGATTTGGACCTGGTAAACACCCACGAGCAAAGAACAGACTGGCTTCCATATGGAGAACAGACTGCGATCGATCTCCTTTAGACAACAGGAAAAACGCGATGAGGAAATCGAAAAGCATTCCAGAATGCTTCTAAAATGTTTTCTTCCATACCGTTTATAAAGGGAATTCGCAACAAATTGCTGCTTTGCTGCAAGCCGGCCTCCTGGGAGGGCCGAGTTTGTAGCATTGTTTGCGTGATGGTGATGCCCGCATCTGTAGTTGCTCGCAGGCTGGCTATAAGGGTTTACCGACTGTCCACACTATAGTAGTGTATATATAAGTATATATACATATACATATATATAGCTATAGTCGGCAATGCTGGCGCATATATTAAGGCGGGATTGGATGCACGTGCGTTTTGATCAGCCTTGCAGGAAAAGTTGCAGCAGGGCGCGTTGCACCCCATAACAGGCCGGATCTTATCTCCGGCAAGCCCGACTCCTCCGACTGCCACGTTTAGGACTCCTGGAGGATGGGAAGGACACTTATATGCTTGTTGGAAACACTTTCTGTAGGACTTTGACTCTATTGCAACTCGTGACGGTCCCCAACTAACAGCGAAAACCCTCGCTACAGTCTTCTGTGCGTGCACCTGCTTGAGTGAGCCACGCGGTGCTACCAGTTGTAACGTGGGTCCCCAACCTTAGCTCAAGGCTGTCACAAGCTAAAATAAGTTGGAAGACCTATGACAAGAGCCAGCAAACCAGCTGGCCTCCCCTCCAATCACCAGGCGTCCTGGGGACGGTGGCAAAGGCCTGAGTCTGGAGAGGAGAGAAAGGGGCCTCTCACGAGCAGCTGAGTACCATTCTGAAACTAACGTTACAGGGACGTTACAAGAGTCCTCGACCTTGACTGAGGACAGCTGTTAGCTGCAATAGAGTTTAAATATTTGATGAAGGAGTTCACAAGAAACTGCTAACAATGACCTTACCTCAAACCCTCAAGAGTCTTTGGCATAGCTTCCCAAGGGCCTGGACTAACGAGAAGAAGGGGAGACACATCATAGGCTGAAACGCACCCTCCTGTAACCACTGCTCTAATGCAGCCTTGCAAGCAGCTCAAGGCGATGCCCCTTCACTTCGTGCTCTGATCCTGTAAACTGTAGTGTAGACAGTATCTTAACATTCGCCATTCTCCATAGTAAGCAAGCAGCCAAGCAGTGATACGCGAGTAACAACACTAGACAGAACATGCTACAGAGGCACCCCAACGTGCACCAGACAAGGCCTCCCAGGAGGGAGGCCTTGTCTACACACGCCGACACTGTAGACTGTTGTTAAATACGTAGTTGGACCTCCACAGCCAGCCTGCCAATGAGTAGAGTTAATAAAGATCAACTTCTCAAGGTGTATGCATGCGAAAGAATGACGCGCAGATCGATGCGTTGTGGTTTGCACGAAGCCGAGCGAATAGCCGATCTTCGTCCTTACAATACGTCCAGTTTTTTTATCTTCTTCAGCATTAATATTAATTGGTTGGAAACATAATTGCGTGCCTTCTAGTTTTTTCTTCAAATGCAAGAGAGGAACGAAGGCACCCTCTTCGAGTTTCTGCACAGTGCCTTTCGTATTAGAAGGGGGCTACTTGGCGGTTTAATATGTGAGACGCCTGGGTAAAATATCTCAGTTGCATTTTTCATAACGTCTGAATATTAATTTCATCCCTTCTAAGCTGCAATTGATATGTCTTTTTGCTGGTTCTACGCACCGCACCGCTTTCCTCGCACTCCATCTCGAGAACACTACGGTGCGGGCTTGCTCCCCATTGCGGTTTCGCGTGGGGAATGGGCGGAAGGCCATTTAACTGAGAGAGGACGACTTCTCTTTTTTTTTTCGGCATTCTTTATTCATTTATTTGCGCATTTTCATCGAAAATCTCCTTCTTAAATACCAAACAAAATGACAAAGTGAGCCGTCCGTTTCGGTTTGACTTTCGTTGTGCGATCGATGTGGGCAGCAGCTTTTCTTGAGTTTAGAGTGTCTTCGTGCGGTTCTTTGTGTACTTGGTGTGAATATGATTGTTGAACTTGTGTCTGTTGTGTTTATTGTTTGCTTTGGATCGGTGTGCGTTCAGCGGGCAACCCCTAGGCAGCGCTCCCATCGTCATTGGCGATGATGTTCGTTACAGTGCTGACGACTTGTTGTTGCCTAAACAGTATCACAAGTACATTGAGGACATAATTATTCCCAATGGGCTTCTCATGGATCGTGTAGAGAAGATGGTAGGTTTGTTGTTGCTGAAGAAGGAGCAAACGCCATCATCGATAGCACACTCTCGCAGGTCTTGTTGTTGAACCGGCGTGAATTGATGGGATAAAGGCTTTTGTTGGTTTTTTGTTTGTGTTTGCAGGCCTACGATATCAGAAAGGCCTACAGAAACAAGGAGCTCCACTGTTTGTGTCTATTGAAGGGCTCTCGCAGCTTCTTCTCTGCGCTGTTTCAACATCTGGCAAAGTTGAGTTTGTATGACGAGGAGGCGACATGCCCTCCTTTCTTCGAGCACTATCTACGTGTGAGCTCTTGTGAGGGAACAGAGAGCACGAATCGATTGAAAGTTGTTAGCGACGATCTCTCCTGCTTAAAGGGCAAGGATGTGTTGATCGTAGAAGATATTATTGATACAGGGCTGACACTGACAGAGCTCGATAAATATCTACAGCAGTTCCAGCCGAACAGCGTCCGCATCGCCACACTTACTCTCAAGCGCACTTCGCGCTCTAACGGACAGACAGCGGACTTCGTCGGTTTCTCTCTTCCCGACAAATGGGTTATTGGCTTTAGCTTTGACTGCAATCAAATGTTCAGAGATATGCCTCATGTCTGTACGCTGAGTGACAACGGCAGGAGGCTCTTGGGATTGAAGGTCTAAGCATAGCAGGTCTTTTCGGTTTTTCGTATTCCTAAGCCCCAAAGCGCAGCCTTCCACCAGAAATGCCCCGACTTCGGGCCAAGGGAGGGAGGTAGCGGAGCAACAGCTGTCTGTTTGGCTGTTCGCTTGGTAAGCCGCGAGGAGTCCTCAGCGTGCATTACGCGTTTACATAAGTGTTATATTATTCGCCTTGGCTTTGTATGTGCCTTGACATTTTAATCTCTAATCTTTTAGTTGAATGTTTGCCATGTACACAACAAGACGGATCTGTACAAGATCTGGCCAACCCAGTGTAAATGGGTCGGCGTCTTTGGCTGTACGTAATGGACAGAAGAAGTTCTATATTAATTCAAATGATGAGCAAAAACAGTTTTAAATTCATTGAAGTGTTGAACAGATCCGATTTTAAATTGATTGGAATCATGAACAGATATATTTTCAAAGCAATTCAAATGCTTGAAATGCTGAACAAGAACAGTTTTAAATTTATTGAAATGATGAAGGGAAACAGTTCTAAATCAACTATACGTTTTCTGGTCGCTTTCATAGTTTCCTTATTAGCGAACAGGGGCACCCTCTGCCCCTGTAGGCTAATGAAGCAGATGTAGTATACTATAGAGAGTGTAGTAGATACTGCAAATACACCGCAGGCTTCTAAATCAGGCCCCCAGATTGTTGCTTAGGTAGTTCTGAAGGTCGGGGGTGTAGGTACACCTCGAGCTAGTTTGCGTTTTCTGTTTTGCCGTTCGTCGTGGATGATGAAGAGGAGCACTTCAACTACTAGACACAAGACCGAACAAACTAAGCCGACGACGACGCGCTGCGGTAACACACACTAGCAGACAGCCGCCGGTACAGTGAGCATGCATGCAGCAGGAGAAGCAGCAGCAACAGCAGCAACAACACTAGCAGCAGCCCTAGCAACATCCGCCTCAGGAGCGGCGATGCCGCCTTTGTCGTTCTCTCTTCAGAGGCGAAGAGATGAGCTTGCGAAAGCAGTTATCTGCTGCCTCTCCCCTCACCCTTCCCCAACTCCTTACCGTCTGAAACGAACCCACGCCGCTGTACATGGCTGCCCAGTACCCTCCTAGAAACGTTAAGAAAATCCCAAGGAGCGCGTTGACCCCCATGCTGAAGCGTCGCATGCACACAGCCCTGTCTGTACACCTAAACCTGTTGCTTTCCCTCCCACACCAACACACTACTGACTGCAGCACCCCATGATGCTGAGGAAACAGGCTACTATCTGCCTAGCCAGGAGGAGGAGGAGGAGGAGGAGGGGGGCGGGGGGGGGGGGAGGGGGGGGGGGGGGTTAGCAGCCTCTCTCTCTCCCTCTCTTTCTCTCTCTCTCTCTCTTGGGAGAGAGAGAGAGAAGGATACGGAGAGGATACGTACGCTAGACTTCTGTTCATATCTGCAAATGTATCATGGCTGTCGCGGTGTTCCCTTCGCAAGCTGCGTAAGGCTGCCTGATGCCTCCTTTCGTCGGCCTCCAGTCGAAGTCTTTCTTTAAAACTTAGCGATTCTAGTGAGATAGGCGGTGGCTCGATACGCCCTGTATGAACAGCAGACGTCAAGGAAACGCGAATGCTCAGCTGTCCATACACCTCAACAGCCAATCAATCACAAAACTAGCAGTAGCAAAGTATGCACTATCCATGAACCCCCTATAAACCCCTCCTACCCACGAGATGAGACCCCTCCACGAGCTCCGCCATTGACACACGCGCTCCTGTCTTCCCTGCTTTTGTATTGGCTGTATTAACCTGAGGGGCGAGAGACAGCAGCAACAGACAGACAGGCAAGGCCATACACTGTATATCTGTACCTGCCGCCTCTGCATATATTCAATCAACTACACACAGACCTACACTCCCCCTCCTTACCAGTCTGTGCAGCACATCCATCTCTATCGTCTCGTTCACCACAATCCCCGTTCGCTGTTTCCTAGGAACTCTGCTTTCTATGAATTCGCGAATCTTCGGTGTCACTTCTATAAACAAACGAGCCCCCGTAGAATGCGGCTGCTGCTGTTCCTGCTGCTGCTGCTGCTGCTGCTGCTGCTGTTGCTCTGGCTTCTGCTGCTGCTGTTGCTGCTCCGCCTTCTGCTGTTGTTGCCAGCTAGACGGAGTGCTGCTGGAGGTGTCATCTGAAGCTGCCGATTTCGTGTTATCTTTTTCTCTGTCTTTCTCTTCTACTTCGTCCTCTGTTGAAGATTTCGCCTCGTGTTTGGCGCTATGTTCATTTATTTCTTCTCTGCTTTTGTCTGTCCTCTCAGTGTTGATGGAGTTGCAAGAAGCTTCTCTATTTTCGTCTGTCTCTGAGATAGGAGGCTCGTCTTCGCTGTCATCGCTGCGAGAGTCCTTGTGCTTCCTTCGAGGCTCAGAGTCTCCTCCTGGGCCACCTAGCCCCAGGGTTGGCTCCTGAGTCGGCCGGCGGCGACGGAGTTCGCCCTGTGAAGCTGCTGCTGCTGAGCTGGCGATGCATGCGAGGGGCTCAGTCCCTCCCTCCTTTTGCGTGCCCGCCATGGGCACGCACGAGAGGACGATGTATCAGGCGAAAGAGAGGCAGGACGGAGTCGTCTAAGCAGGCAGGGAAGAAGGCTGTCAATGAGTTAATTCATTACAAGCGCCGCTGAGCAGGCCTTGATCGTTAATTGAATTCTACTAAAGATTCGATAGTGGAAATCCACGAGAGGGAGGGCTTGTCGCTTGCGGCAGCGCACCCTTGATGGCCATAGCCCTGAAGGGACCTGTGGGGAGCCAAGGGAGACCTGACTATGAAGTTAATGTTGTAAGTAGGAGGATAACAGGGTTATTTGTGCCCTTACATGTTCCCTCCACCTGCGCAGCCTCAGCACAGCCCCCCGAGCTTCCTATTACTGGCAAGCGTCCTATGCGAAGCTAAGAGCGGCTAGACGCTCCAAGGGAAGATAGATCTGTAGTGCATTTCACGTAAATCAATGAAATTGAAGGATAAAGCTATTCCATTACGTACACCGGAGGCCGGCGGCAGCCTTCAGGTGGTTGTCGTTGTGGCTACGATGAATACGGATGCGGACAAGCCCCAGGGGTAAGTTCGGCTTTCATTCATTATCGTTAGGCTTCTTCTCTTTCTCATAAGCCATAGAGATATACTGATTCCATCAAACACGTTCTCCCAGAGAATTTATTTCTAGAAAGTCCGCACAACTGTTGTTCCCTTCCGCAGCTGATCCGTGCTCGGCAGCGGCGGGGAGAGGGGCGAGCGGCTCGCATACATATAACAAGATGTGTTAAATAGAGGTATATATATCTATTATAATTCTTTTTTATGTAATTTTTAAGTGAAAAAGAAAGAGGCTTGGCCCGCATGGGAAGGAGAAGAGCAACAACATGCGACGATCGACGCTGCTGCTTGAGCTGGGCTAGTTGGCCTGGGTGGTTCATCTTCAGGATGACGGCAGCATTCGAATGCGTGAAAGTTGCTGAGACATTACCCCTATTTGAGTTGTTGATGAGCTCCAAGTTCCTTTTTATTAAATAAGATTCTGCTTTCTCTGCTTACAAACATATTACCCTCAGGCCTCTTCTTCTGGGCAGAGTTGTCAACCGCGTCGGCGGCGGCTCTCGAGTGGCAACGCAGCTCCAGCTGAATATAGCGGCATTTCCTCTCGCATTTGTATATTAAAAGGAGTATAGCTCCTTATAGCTTTTCAGGGATCTGTTCTTGAACACGCGCCTTCATCATGCCGCACCCGGAAGCAGGCAGCAGAGGGCACCGACCAGAAAACCCAGTCGAACCTGACAGAAGTGCTAAGGCTCAGGTTTCTCAGGTAGCTCAACTCTTCGCTCGTCTTCAGCAGGTATGTTCTTATGCTTCTCGCTTGCAGCTGGAACCCGAAGCCCTAAACCCTACAGCAACGCCTCACGCATGTGCCTGGCGGGCTTCTGAAGACTAGGTGACCCATGTGCTGTATGCTCACCTCTCAGGAAATCGAGGAGGCATGCCCTAGAAATGCCATTCACTTCATTGTGGACTTTCTCTGCAAGCATTACCCCGAACACCTGAAGGGCTTTGCGTCTGTGTGGAATGCCGGTGTGTCAATCAAGACGAGGTTGCTTAGCTGCTGCTTCTGCTTCTGCTTCTCTTTCTGTTTCCCCCGTATATGATCTGTCATTTTCCGTTCATTTATTGCAATTGCATTGTTATCACGGGTTGTGGGAGGATCGCATGCACAGCCACATTTCAAGGGTTGTTTGTATCTCTGGTTGTTGACTGGCAGATCCTGAGCTTGAGAGTGAACGTCTGTTAGTTGTTGAATTCTTCAAAGCCCAGAAACTACCCACAGACGTTGCCTCGCATTTCACAAACGCGGGATTCGATACGGTGAGCTTCCTTCCCATATGTAGATGCCGCTGCTGCTGCTGCTGCTGCTGCTGCTGCTTTCGTTCTTGTTGCTGTTTGCCTAATAAATTTGGGCTGGTTGCATCGTTTCCTTGTTAGTCTCACTGCGCATTGGGGTGTATGCGCAGCTATAGTTTGAGCTTTTCTCTGTGCATAGACAGCGGAGACTGGCTGTCTGTAATGTCTGTATGTACGCACTGTCGTCTTCTGTTCTATGAACGCGCAGCTCGAGACGCTATGTACTCTGACGGCGGAGTCTTTAGACGACATCGAGAAGTTCAATCAAACGCGTTGGCTGCCTGGCCACAAAGTGCGACTGCAGGTGAGCGTGCTTCCTCTCCTTGCTTTCTCTGGCTTGCTGCAGAGTATGTATTGGCTTGACCTGAATCTGAACGTATCTGTTTTGCTTTTGCTTTTGCTTAGTTTTTCTGTATTTCTCTGTTTATACTTTGGCTCGGCTGTGCATGGGGTGTCTGTCTGTGCGACTCAGCAAACATTCGCCGATATTGCAGGACGAGTGCGAGCCTTCACGGAGGAGCGTGACTACCTCATTCGAGCTGCCTCTGGCTATTGCCCTCATCCTCAGCTGGTCAGCAAACAGAGCATTATGCCTGTGCAGAATTCTTCGCTTCCTTCTTCCTTCCAGCCTTCGTCTGGTATATGTTGCAACTCTTCTCCTATGCCGAGCCAAACCGCAGTGCCATACCGCACAGCCACAACACCTTATACAACTATGTACAACCCCGCCACGACTCAGGTGGTGACGTATGCAACAGATCTGGCTCGAAATTAATCAATCCTGGTCTTCAGTTGGTAATGATGGCTCTTCTTTAGTTCCGCTGCAGGCAGAGAAGGACTGCCTAGGCTAGGCAGTCTTCGCCTGCCTTCCAGCTGCAGGAGGACTCCTGCTGGCCACGAGCCAACATTCCGGCATGCAGCATGTAAAGCATTGCCTCAGGGATCAGATACTCTTATTTGAACGATTTAGCATTTCCTGTTTCTCACGGAAACCGTTTCGCTTAACTTTTTTCGATGTTCCTAAATCCAGTGTTACAGCTTCAGAACTCAGTAATGTTGAACAGAGTAGTTGCACCATCACTTCTGCGAAAGTGTCGAGAAAAGAACTGCTAATAAGGACACCAATTGGCAGTGTGTGAAGCATTTGCTCTACTGAATCATAGCTCATGACGTATTCATCACATCTTCCTTCCGCTGCCATGCCAATCTGGTGCATGCTGTACGCGGTGTACCGACGACACGAAACGAGGAGAAAACAATCTAGCAGTATTTTTCTTGCAAGTCCGAGAAAATACGACACACAGGGTTGTCATGCTCCTCCCATTAAGGGTATATTGGTGCATGTACCACAAATGACCTACAGATTCCGTGGAAATCATGTTTCAGCATGTTTTCATTGCAGCGTTGGGTGCAGCCTTTGCTGCGGAAATGGCCAATGCTGATCTACCAATCCATGCTTTGGTTGTGAGTTTGGTTTGTTTTGTTTTATTTTTTTAAAGCTGCAAATGGATTAACTCGTGCAGTCAGACGTTGTAGGAACCTGGAGATTCGTTGTCAGTGCTGAGGAAGCCGATGAGCCACTCGCATGCGGTGGCGGCTCCCCTAACATGAATATGGAGAATTTGGATCCAAGTAGGCATCTGATCCCCGACTTGGCTGCTTGAAGGATAGCTGTGCTGCACGAACTCGATTACGCCTCTTGTACAGCAGGCCTAGAAGGCTCTTATTCATGGGTGACTGACAATAATAACAAACGGCTGAGTACACGCGTCGTGCTGACCGACCAGCGAGCGATTCGCACAAAAACACCAACAAGGCGAAGATGGAGCTACTTAGTGGTGACGCTTCCCAACAGCAGTTTGCAGATCGGCACGTGGACGATGGTGTACGACGAAGGGTTTGAGGTATGAGGTTTAGAAGGTATTTGCTGGCGTTGTGTGGTCATACACTCGATCTCGTTGGCTCAGGTGCGCATTGGGAGGAAGCGTTTCTTCGGCCTTATGAAATACAGCAAAGCGGGAGGAGCAGAATGCAGGAAAAGAATGAATGGTGGGAAGATCAGATACCTTCACAGCAAACAAACATACAGCTGAACGTGCTGATGCTGATGGCCTCTCGGGGCCCCCAGGAGACTCGGAGGACCTCTTTGGGCGCACAAGGTGTTATGCAACGGATCCCTCAAGACTGCAGTTGGGTTGGGTTGTGAAGGTGCATTTGTTTATTTAAAGAGAAGAGAATAAGACTTCATCTATCACATTTGTGGCTCTTTCATGATATTCTCTCCAGGAAACCCGCACGGGCGCCACTCAGGCCTTCAAATGGGGTTGTTTCTATGCAGAGAAGGACCAGCCAGAGAACATAGAAGCCTCGTTTGTTATGTCTGGCCATGACTACAGGCTCCCTGTGCTGCCTGTTTCCTCTAGAGATCCTCTATCGTCTTCTCTACAGCAGTAAGTCCTACATTTGTAGTAGTAAAGAAGTGCTGAAGAGAGCCGCGACACTGATGCTTATACGGACAGTCAACAAGGCTCATGGACAGCTGATCCTAACCAGTTCATGAATACCCCACCTCACGATCTCGCAAAATATAAAAGCCACATGGGCTACCAGAAGTTTCATAGAACGCTTCAGTACTCTCTTCCCTCTTTCTCTCAGCGCGATTTCAACTTAGGTGAGTAAGTTAAGATCATAGAAACCATAGAAACAAACTTCTCCTCATTCTTCTTATATCTCCTTCTATATCATACGTATTCTCCTCTCTCTTGTCCTTCTAAAGCCATCACAAATAAAGACAAACCCTATGCATGCGATGTTCCTGTCATGCTGCATGCTGAGGACCCTGCAACACCTCTCCCATCAGAGTGGTGAGTACGTTCAAGCTGCTGCTGTCTGACAGCTAAGACTTCTATCCACTTGTTAGGACATGGGGAGATCCTTTCCTGTCTACTAACTACGACGCAGAAGCTGATTCTGTATTAAACCAAAGTGAGTCATTAGAAACCCAACAGCCTCTGCATGCATACATGCATACATGCATGCATGCATGCATGCATGCAAACAACCTCAGAGAACTGTGGCAGCTGCTACGCCGTCTCGGGCGCCTACGTGCTTCAGAAACGCTTCGAAATATATATTAGGAGATTGTTTCCACACTATGACACGAAGACACTCTTCTCCTCTCCTCTATCTCCCCAAACAATCCTCAGCTGTTCAGTACGTACAGCACTACCTTTACGACGCCGTCTGCTGCTGCCTGCTGCAGCTTGCTGCAGCCTACTGGCTCGTGCTGCTCCTGCTGCAGCCTGTTGAAGGCTGCTGCAGCCTCTTGTGTGTGGCTGGGCTCCTGTCGTTTATACTTCTATTGTCTCGCAGCCATTCAACCAGGGCTGCGACGGAGGCTATCCATTTCTGGTGGGCAAACATGCGAGGGAGATTGGCATTGCAACCGTAGACTGTCAAACATATTCTGCTACACACGACCCCGCAGAAGCTCCTTGCCGCATGCAGTATGGCCTCTCTCTCTAGCTATTAAAACAGCAGCTTCTGCATGCAATAAAAACTTATCAACACTATTAAACAGCGTTGGCAACTTCCGCCGCTCTCCGCCGGAGTCAGCGCCGGGCTGTGGCCCCGAGGATCGCTGGTACGAAGGCATTTGCTGCTGCGGGAGAGGGAGGGGGAGGGGAGGGGGGGGAAGGAGAGGGGGAAGAGGGGTTAAGGGGGGGGGGGGAGGGGTTGTATGGGTTTGTGTATTGTCGAGCCTGAACCTGATCTGGCTACTGCGCAGGTATGCCCACGATTATAACTATGTGGGCGGTTTCTATGAAGGATGCGATGAAGAGAAGATCATGCAAGAAATATACAATCATGGGTGGGTAGGGCGGCTTCCCGCCACATGCATGCAGCTATCTAAACAAGCACATGTTTCTCTCCTTGTTTTTTTTAATTAAATATATTAATTTATTAGGCCTGTCGTTGCTGCCCTTGATGCTCCAGATGCTCTCTTCTTATATGAAGACGGATTCTTTGATGTTAAGCCCCCAGATCACGGAAAGCTGTGCGACTCCCCGAACAAGGGGCTGACAGGTCTGCTGTTGTTGATTTACTTTTGTTTTCTGTTTTTCTCGTTTTGTTAATGGAGGCGAAATTAGGATGGGAATACACAAATCATGCGATTGCCATCGTAGGATGGGGCGAAGACCCGTGAGTTGGTGGCGTTCCTTGAGGTGTACAGACACTTCAAAGCCCATATATATATATATATATATATATATATATATATATATATATATATATATATATATATATATATATATATATATGCATATTTGAAACCTTACTGCAGGCCCAGGATGCCCGGCATGGCCCCCCGCAAGTTTTGGGTAGTGCGCAAGTAAGTTTTATAGAAGCAGATGGAGTCAAAGCAGGGTTTAAACAGAATATAAAATCTGTCTTCAGCACATGGGGCAACGACTGGGGGAGGAACGGCTATGTGAAGATGAAAAGAGGAGAGAATCTAGCAGCCATCGAGTCGCAGGCCGTTGCAATTGACCCAGACTTAAGAAGGGGAAGAGCAGCGGCGCTTGTACAGCTGCTGCGAGCTCAGACTACAGCTACAAATACACCTATAGCTGCTGCTTGATGTAATACCTGGCGATATATATATATATATATATATATATATATATATATATATATATATATATATATATATATATATATATATATATATAATATAATATACACCAGAGAGGGGGAAGACCCTTCTTCATCTGCACTCCTATTCTCTGTAAACTCTACATACAACAAGTAGAAGAACGATTCTTCTAGCCTTCCATATTCCCATACTAACTCGGGTCTTGGGGCATGGAACACACTAACGAGCGGGCGCCTTCTGACCTACACACCTGCCTCAAACAAATGAAGATTTGCTGCTAATAACAAGAGCAGAGCCTCAAGATGAAGGGACACAACGTCACCAGCTGTCTATACACCTGCTGCACTGTTAATAAACTACTCTCGATTTCCTTCTCCTTGTATGGGGAGGAAGTGCAGCAGCAGTTTGGTAGATACGCTCAACAACGTGTTTGTTTTAAATCAAAACACATTATATTTTATTTAAAACACTTGTGTTGATAATAGTTATTTAGAGGAAACACAATTAACAGGAGAAACAACGGCGGGCTTACACCCGAGATCGGGGCTCACAGCAGCTGCTGCCGACAGCTGGCGATGCCTGAAGCGGGTTTCAGAGCAAAGCAAGAAAATAATGTTTTCTTTTAATAAATAAACTTAAATATAATTCTAAATTACACAATATGTAGACATTCGAGGATATTTTCTCCTCTCCTTCTTAACATCTCCGGCCGTCTGTGCCACACAACCCCTGCGCCGAGAAGGCGAGAGCGAGGGCTTCGGCCGTGTGTATGCGATGTCTTCTTTGTCTGTTTTGCTTTCTTTCTTCGCTTTCTTCTCTATCCTATTCGAATGCAGTGGAGCTCCTCTACCTCCTCGGAGTCAAACAACCCAACAGGGGGCCCCCCAGCTGAAGGTGGGCCCCCCGAAGAGATTGTCTGTTGACTTGAGACAAAGACAGATACTCACGAGGGATAACTTTGGGGGGCCCCTCAACTCTATTAAACGCCTACAGCAGTATATAGAGAACCAACAACAGCATCAAACGGGGCCCCCCGTGCCCCTCATACAACAACTCTGGCGGCTTCAGTTTGCTGAGCTGGGGTTCTACTTACATCGTAACATATTAACACCTGCATTTCTGTCTCCTTACAAATCTGCTGTCTCTGCAGCACTTAGTGAGGGGAAGGGGAGATGGCCTTGGGCTCACTGCGGGGGGCAGTCTGAGGAGGCTCCATATAATATTCTTCTAAACCCTAAGCCCCCCAAGACCCCCCCTAGAGAGCTGTTCTTGAGGCTGAGACAATCTATAGCTGCTGCAGTTTTGCTGCGTTTAATTGTTTTTCATATATGCAGCACTTGTTTAGTGGCTGCGGGTGTAGCAGCAAATGCTTTCCTCTCTAGGCGTGGGGTGTATATCCACCTCCCCCAAAGACTTAGCTCCATAGGAGCCCTCAACGCGCATGCGCATGCAGCCGTTCTCTCCTCGCTCACCCCTCACAGCCCCAGGCTACAGCAGCTGCTGCTTGGCCCGCTGCTAGAGGAGCTGCAATTTCGTCTGCTGCTGCCGCTGCTGCTAGGTGCGGCGCTTCATATACTCCAGACTGCAGGGGCACACTTTGTAGGCTCTAGGGGTTTAGATGAGGGGAATAAAGATAGGAAGGGGCCTCTGCATGCAGAAGAAGGAGCGAGAGAAGAAGTTAAGGGCTCGCCAGCTTCATCTTCTCTGTTCAGGTGTATGTACAGCCGCAGCGTGATTGCTGTTTGTTCTTTGTTATTTGGAGTCGCTCATTATGAGCCCGTTTCTCCTTCTATCTCAGCTAATCTTAATATATCTTCTGCTGCAGCAGCTGCTGCAGCAGCTGCTGCAGCAGCAGGTGCATGCATCCGAGCTAACCGCTGCTTTACAGCTACACTGCAGGGGCTGCTGTGGGGCGGGGGCCCGCATTTGCTGCTGCGGGGTCTGTATATACCTTCGCCGTATTTAATACCTATGCTGCCGCTGCTGTCTTTGCTGCTGCATGTTCTAAACAACTTGCAGTCTGTGCTGCTGCTGGAGGCATTAAGAAGACGCCGCAGGGCCACAAACCCCTTTATAAGGGTTTAGGGTTTAGGGTTTAGGGTTTAGGGGGGGGGGGGGGGGGGCTAGTATAGCTTAGCCTAGACCTCTTTCAAGTGTATAGACAGCTCTCTTCGATGCTGCAGCGGACTGCGCGGGGGCTTTGTATTATTTTTTTTTAAATTAATGCTGCATGCTCTAGGAGGTGGCTTAGAGGCCCTTATCTGTGGTGATGGGAACGTTTGCTGCTGCTGCTGCTGCTGCTGCTGCTATAGGAGTTATCGTCTGCTGCTGCTGTTAATACAAACAACCAAACAGACAAATAAACAAATAAACAAGCAAACAAACAAACAAGCAAACCCAAAAATAAACAAGATGTTGAAGGGTTTTGAAAGAACGGAAGTGCTCTCTATCCCTGTACTGTCTGCTGTTCTTCTTGTAGCAGCGGCAGCAGCTGTTGCTGTTGCTGCTGCTGTTGCTGTTGCTGCTGCTGCTGCTGCTGTTGCTGTGGGGCGTGTCCATCGTCTTCAGCAGACAGTTAAACCGACTAGCCAAGGAAGAGTTTTATTCATAAACACCTTCAGACTCTTTGGTGACATGCAGCTAGCTGCAGCTAGCTAGCTGTTAGCTAGCTAGCTGTTAGCTAGCCAGCTGTAGCTAGCTAGCTGTAGCTAGCTGTAGCTAGCTGTAGCTAGCTGTAGCTAGCTGTAGCTAGCTGGACGGATAGCTGACTATGGCGGCGGCCCTGAAGCACTTTCTCTGATACTGTGATGTGCAACGAGGGCTTAAGGTGTTTAGAAAAGACATTAATAGATATAAATAATTATATATATAATTATCTTAGCTGCGGTGTAATTGAAGAACAGATAAAATATATGAACTGCTGCTGTTGTCTTGATTCAGCTCTTCTGGGGGCCCCTGTAGACCCCCCAAAGGGCCCCAGCAGCAGCAGCCACTGCAGCAGCAGCAGCTGCTGCAGCAGCAGCAGCTGCTGCTGCTGCTGTCGTCGGTGAAGCACTTCCAACCTCTCCTTCGTTTTACACAAAGACAGGAATTTATGCTGCAGAAGCTGCTGTCCTTCAAAGGCCAAACAGACCATCGAAGAGGTGTACATACACCTTGACGAGGTGTACATACACCTCGAGGAGGTGTACATACACCTCGAGGAGGTGCATATGCATAAGTAAGCGGGGCCCCGCTTACTGTAGTCTACCCCTTCATTTCAATTATTGCACTGGCGTAACAACTAAGTGCGCTTGCTTGCAGACATACCTATATATATATATATATATATATATATATATATATATATATATATATATATATATATATAGCCATGTTATTAATTAACAAATACGCATACCTACATACATGCATGCACGTCTTTTGATTTGAAATTGTTGCTAGGCGTATGAAGAAGTAAATATAAATTTGTTGCTTCAGGAGGGGTAGGCGTTGGGGTGTACATACACCGCAGCAAAGGGCCTCTATGAGGTCTAACGAAATGCCCTATACACGCCTTGGGGGGCCCCTCCAGCGCCGGGGTGTCTGGGGGGCCCCTCGGAAATTCATGGGGGCCCCTGAGGTGTACAGGCTTGTAGCGGCGGCATGGGTGTAAGGGTCTGTTTGTCTATCTGTCTATGTAGCTGTCTATCTGTCTGTTTCTCTATGCAACTGATTGTTTGTTTATCTATTTGTAAGTCTGTTATATATATATATATATATATATATATATATATATATATATATATATATATATATATATCTGTTTGTTTCTGCTTGTACGTCCATCTCTCAATGTCTGTCTCCTCCATATCATAGTCTATCTCGTATGTTTAAATACTGCTTATAATTATAATTTATTAATTTTATTTTATTTTTATTTTATAGTTGTACGAAGACTCTATTTGCAATATCTTCTACTATCCATTGAATGCCTTCGAGGAGGCCTGTCCCCTTCTTCGCGCTACAAGGTAAGACAGCCCAGTGTCTATGCTTATTCATATCTTCGAGCCCTAATGCCTGTAAAGGAGACAGAAAAGATAGAAGACAAACCCTAAAATTCAGGTGTATGTACACCCCAATATATAAGAAAGATACATATACAAAAATCATGCTGCTAGCTTAGGGGGGAAAGAGAGAAAATAAGCTGAAGGGTTTACTGCACTTAGAGATAAAATAAGTTAAATATATTTAAGAGAGGAGAGACACAAGACAGAGAAGTTGGAGAGAGAACACGAAGATATGGAGGAGACAGAAGAAGGACAAAGGAGACAGAGAAAAGAGACAGAGAGACAGCAGAGAGACAGCAGGTATATATATATATATATATATATATATATATATATATATATATATATATATATATATATATATATATATATAGAGAGAGAGAGAGAGAGAGAGAGAGAGAGGGAGAGAGAGAGAGAGAGAGAGAGAGAGAGAGAGAGAGAGAGAGAGAGAGAGAGAGAGACAGAGAGAGACAGAGACAGAGACAGAGACAGAGACAGAGACAGAGACAGAGAGAGAGACAGAAACAGAGACGAATCTAAGAAGACAACACATAGAAGAAAAGATATAAAGACCTAAGGGAGGGCTAAAGGAGACAGAATGCATATAAAATAATAAAAGGAGACAGATAGATATATTTATAAACAGCCGCACTTGTTGTATTTCAGCAGAAGATAAAGCAGAGGGGACATCTTGCTTATTCGCCATCACCAACACAGGGACACCTGCGAGTCTCTGTAGAAAGATAGAGACAAATAAAAATAAAAATAAATAAATAATAATAATAAATAAATAAATAAACATAATAATAAATAAATAAACATAATAATAAACATAAAATACAGAGACAAAGACAAACAATAGTAATTATAAATAAAAATAAACATACAAATCAAAATTAAAATATAAATATAAAAACAAAGACAAACAGCATTCAGACACACGCAGCCATATATCTATATCTGTATGTCTCTCTCTCTCCCTCTATTGCTGCACCAGCAGCAGCAGCAACACCAGTACGAACAGCAGCATCAGCAGCACCATAAGCAGCAGGAGCAACAGCAACAGCACCATGAGCAGCAGCAGCAGCATAAGCAGCAGCAGCAACAGCACTATGAGCAGCAGCAGCAGCAGCATGCTGATTGCAATGTATTAGTGTATTTATATTTATATGTATATCTACATGTATAACAAAAATAATAAATAATACATAATAAATGATATATATATATATATATATATATATATATATATATATATATATATATATATATATATATATATATATATATATATATATATATATATAGTATATGTGTTCGTGCCTACTTCTTCTTTGAGGAGACAGTTTAATTCTTGTTTACACAGCGCCATTCTGTCTCTATCTGCAGCATCAACTATCCATATCAAGCCGTCTGTACACTCGAAGTAGTGTCTCCAAAACGCGCGTATCGTTCGTTGGCCTCCGACATCCCACACACTAAGGCGAAAGCTGATAAGATAAAGCAGACAGAAACAGAGACACACAAACATATATATATATATATATATATATATATATATATATATATATATATATATATATATATATATATATATATATAGAGAGAGAGAGAGAGAGAGAGAGAGAGAGAGATATGTACATGTATGTATACATATATATAGAGAAAGAGAGACAAATCTAATTTATATATGCATATATACATGAAGAGAGAGACAGAGAGAGACAAATATAATTTATATATACATACAAACATAAAGAGAGAGACAGAAAGAGACAAATATAATTTATATAGGGGAGGCAAACAAAGAAAATAAATACAACATTAAAATGATTTACATGCATGAGATAAAGAAAAACAAGAAATACATAAAGAGACAGACAGATATTATTGTAAATATTATTAAATACTATATATATATATATATATATATATATATATATAGAGAGAGAGAGAGAGAGAGAGAGAGAGAGAGAGAGATGTATGCATTCATATACATATACATATATATCTATATATATACATATATATATATATATATATATATATATATATATATATATAGTATTGAATAAATATATATGAAGGACAAACAGACATATATAAACAAACAAGTTTATTAATTGAGAGAACAAACACAAGAAATAAATATAATAAACAAATAAAACAAATAAATAAATACAATAAAGAATAAACAAATCTAACAAATAACAGAGAGGAGACAGCGAGAAGGAGACGAAGGAGGAGAGACAGGAGACAGGGAGACAGACACGAACGGAGACACCTTGCAGGCCCCACACACAATAAAACAGAGAGAGACAGAGATGAAATACAAACAGAAATAGACAACAGACGAAGACAGAGACAGAAGAAGATATAATAAATAAAGACAGAGACAGACAGAGACACAGACAGAAACAAAGATGGAGATATACAAAAGCAAAGACAGAGACAGAGACAGAGACAGAGAGAGACAGGAGACAACAGATTGAGACAGACAGCCAACAACCTCAGAGACAGAAGGAGACAGCAAATAATAAAACAAGACAGAGAAGGAGACAGAGACAGACAGAGACAAGAGACAAACCATAAACCCAAACAGCAAGTATACAAACAATGTTGTAGGAGACAGAAGTTTCAGTTTAATTATATTATTATTATAATTATTATTATAATTATTATAATTATTATATTATTATTATAATTATTATACCCCTGAAAAGAAAAAGTATATATACTAAAACCTAAAGTAGGAGCTACACTCTCCACATCTCCACCGTTCAGACGCCTCACAAATGTCGTCTTCCCTGCTCCATCCAACCCCCTAGCAGCAGCAGCAGCAGCAGCAGCAGCAGCAGCAGCAGCAGCAGCAGCAGCAGCAGCAGCAGCAGCAACAGCAGCAGCACCAACAGCAAACACACCTTAAACCCTAAACCCTAAACCCTAAACCCTAAGACAAACCCTGCACTCTGCCGCAGCATATCCACGCAAACGCCTCCTCTCTTCCTACCTACATACAGTACCCGAGGCCCTTTAGGGGGCCCCCTCGGGGGCCCCCTAAAGGGCCTCAAGTAATCACAGGGGCCCCCCTGAAAGGCCTCTAGGGGGCCCCCAGAGGAGGGGTCTATAGGGTACCGAGTTTGGGTAGGGGCCCCCCTCAAGGATGTGACGAAGAGTGTAAATGATGAGCTGCAACATCAGGAGGCAGGCTGGGTTTCTAGGGGGGCCCCATGAAGACAAGAAGAGATATTATATATATATATATATATATATATATATATATATATATATATATATATATATATATATATATATATATATATATATATATATATATATATGGTGTTTTTAATTTTGTGTTTATTAGACCTACAGCATGAGGAGGCGTAATTCTTTCTCTCTCGCTTTTGTCTTTCTTAAAACCTTGAGTAGCACCATTGCAGCAGGAGGGCCCCTGGGGCCCCCAGACACCGTACCCACAAAACTGTACCCTCGTCAACCCAATTGGGGGAGGGGGGGGGGGGGGGGAGGAGGCCCGAGGCCTCAGCAGAAATAATATAAAAACAAAAGAAAAGGGGCCCTGAGGGGCCCCCTTGCTGCAGATAGCAGCAGCAGCAAGTTCAAACGGGGGCCCCCAAGCCAGCAGCAGGCATACAGAGATACCTTTCTCTTTTCTGCTGCACTAAATAATAAAAGAAAGATATAATGGAGTCAATTTCATATAAATATAAATAAAAAAACACAAAAATATCTACGTTAGATAATCTAGGGGGGCCCCAACTGGTGGGTACTGGGTACTGAGTCCGTGGTCGGTGGCGGGGGCCCCCCCCCCCCCCCCCCCCCGAGTTTGTTTTAGATCTTTTCTTATCTTGTTTGCGCCAATTTACATATATTATTATAGCATATTAAACACAGAATCCTTATTGCTCTTACAAGGGGGCCCCTCTGCAGCTCCGGGGCCCCCCTTCATGCTACGCTCTTATCAACACACTAAGGGGGGGCCCCCAACCGCCCAGCAAAGCCAGCATAACTGCAGCAGAGGCCCCTGTGTGCCCTCTTCTGGAGACACGGCAACATCTATCCCCCCTTAGGGGCCCTAGAGAGCCCTGTAGGGGTTCTCAAGAGGCCACCTAAGGGCCCCTAGGGGGCCCCCTGGGAGGCCCCTCAGGGGCCCCTAATGGTTTCTTACGAGGCCCTTCTATCATCGTACCCGACTGTTAAAGATTCTGCATGCGTTTCTATATCTTGACGGCGGCCTCATCTTCTTTGAGGGGCCCCCACAAGAAGAGCTGCAAGAGGGGCCCCCAGTTTATGTTTAAGGGGGGGCCTCTAGTAGATCTAATGTGGATCTGCTGCTGCAGCAAGCTGCATATGAACGATGGGGGCCCCGCCTATGTGCCCGCAAGAAGATGAGGGGCCCCCGGGGGGCCCCTATGAGGACCCCTCTGCGGAAGGTGGAGGGGAGTCTGTCGCAGCTTTTCTGTCTGAAGTAGCTCAGCTGCTGCTGCGGGGCCCCCATGGTACAGCAACAACAGCAGCAGCAGCAGCAAAGGGTGTATGGGATTATGATTTAGGGGGCCTCCTCTCAGATTTCTTGCGGCTTACAGAAGAGGGCCTCATAGAGTTAGAGCATTCAGGACAGGGGGGCCCCTCAGACACAATGGCTTCCTCTCTGTCTCAGGGAAGGGGGGGCCCCTCCCCGGGGGCCCCGGGGGCCCCTGGGGCCCCCGGTGGCTCTGCTCATACTATGAAATTCTCGTATGCAGCGATGCTGCTCGAGAGATCTGCAGCAGTTTGGGGCTTGAGGATTGAGCGGCTGCATGCACTTGCCTACAATCTGCTACAACATGCACAGCAGCAGCAGCAGCAGCAGGGCCTTGAAGGGGGCCCCAAGGGCCGCACCTCGGGATCGGGGGCCCCCCACCTCTCCCTGCAGCAGCTAAGAAGTCAAACGCTGCAACAGCTCGACTCGGCTTCGTGTCTGCTGCTGCCAGAGGCCCCCCCCCAACTAACTAGGGAGGGGCCCCCGGGGCCTCAGGGGCCCCGGGCCCCCGACCGCGTGTTTTTGCCCGCTGTATTGAGGGGCCCAGCAGCAGCAGCAGCAGCAGCAGCAGCAGCAAAAGCAACCATGACAGCAATGCAGGGCGGCCAGGCAGAACCATCAGGGCCCCCAGAGGGGCCCCTTGCTGCTGCTGGGGCTCCCCACCTTCCTGCTGCTGCTGCTGCAGCAGCAGCAGCAGCAGATCCAGATGAAGACGCTAGGGCTGCATACAACGAATTACAAGGCCTCAGGGTAGGGAGAGAAGGAGAGTTGGGGGCCCCTGATGCTGCTGCTCTGCTGCTGCCCTGCTGCTGCTGCTGCTGCTGCCCATACACTCTACAGAGAAGCAACTCAGACTCTTTGCGCAGCCTTCATGGGCTTGTGCTGCTGCTGCTATTACTGCTGCTGCTCTTGCTGCAGCAATTGCTGCTACTGCTATTGCTCCTGTTCCTGCTGCTGCTGCTGCTGCTGCTGCAGGTTACTAGCTTGAAGGTGCACAGAGAGACAGGGGGCCTCCTTGCCACATCATCGGATGCAGCAGCTTACCTGGCTTTGGCCCAGGGGGGCCTCTCATCTCGCGAGAAGTGGGGGATCCAGGGCATTGGGGGGCCCCCCCTGGGTATTGGGGGCCCCCAGGGTATTGGGGGTCCGCAGGGTATTGGGGGCCCGCAGGGTATTGGGGGCCCCCCGGGTATTGGGGGCCCCCAGAGTGTTGGGGCCCCCCCTGCTCCTCTGCCGCTGCCTGCTGCTGAAGAGGGTATGGGAGACACCTGGGAAGAGTATCCGGATTTCTTCGCAGCAGCAGATACAGCCCCAGCTGCGCAGCAGCAAAACATGCAGGGGCCCCGAGGGGGCCCCCCCGTCAACCAGGGGCCCCAGGGTACGCTGCCTGCAGCAGCTGCTGCTAGCTCAGAAGGGCCTCCTTCGGGGCCCCCAACTCCTCCGATCCCTGAAGCACCAGATTCCTGGGTTCAGGCCCTCTTTCGAGAGGACAGGGGGGGCCCCTGGGGGCCCCCCCCAACTGTCTCAGGTTCTGCTTTGTCTTTAAATGCTACAGAGGTAGCTGCTGCGCTGGGCCTGCCTGAAGAAGAGCGGGCAGCAGAAGCAGGGGCCCCTGCAGGGGCCCCTGCAGGGGCCCCTGCAGGGCCCCCACCCCACCGTCTCGCCTTTTTGAACTGTGAGGAATCAGCCAGCAGCAGCAGCAGCAGCAGCAGCAGCTCCTGCTGCTGCTGCTGCTGCTGCTTCTGCTGCAGCAAGAGCAGTAACAGCAAATGCGGCAGCAAATGCAGCAGTGTCTAATGCAGGAGCAGCAACAAGAGCAGCAACAGCAGCAAATGCAGCAGCAAGTGCAGCAGCAAGTGCAGCAGCAAGTGCAGCAGCAAGTGCAGCAGCAAGTGCAGCAGCAAGTGCAGCAGCAAGTGCAGCAGCAAGTGCAGCAGCAGCACTTAAGTGTCTGGCTGGGGTTTGTTTGGTGCGTGTGTTGCTGCGTTTTCAGTTCTCTATGGCTGCAGCCTGGGGGCCCCTGCATCAACACCTGCAGTCTCTGATATGCTTGGGGGCCTCTCTCTCTCTGCTAGTATTCAAATTAAATTGCTGTGTCTAAGACAGAGAATAGCAGGCGAGCAGCGCATGGGGGCCCCCGGGGGCCTCACGGCATCGGCCTTGCAGCAGCTGCTGCAGCGCACTGCTGGAGGCGACACAGAAGACCCCTGGGGCCCCCAGGGGCCCCTTGAGCCTGAGGGGCCCCCGAAGCGAAGGAGCCGAGATTTTCTTATGAACCTGCCTAGCAGCTGTGAAGAACCCAAAGAAAATAGGGGCCCCGGGGGGGGCCCCCCGTGCAGGTGAGTAGTTGGTGGGTACTGAGGGTATTTGAGACTACTTTGGGGGCCCTAAGCTGCATGCATTTCTGAAGAGGCCCCTCGGCCTCCTCAGATGTGTCTGTTGCTGCTGCTGTCTGTCTGTGTCTGCTGCTGCTATCCTGCTCAGGGCCCCCCCCATCAGCATCTTGGGGGCCCCCCTTGGTGACCCCTCTCTGCAAACCCCTGGGGGGGCCCTGCTGCTGCACAGGGCCTCCACTATAGAGGGTCAAGAGGCCCTCCTTAGGGGCCTCTGGCCTGTGCCTCCTTCGCCTCAGACCCACGGAGGGGGGCCCCTCACCAAAGGGGGGGCCCCCACGGGGCCCCCAGGATACAACACCCTCCCCGGGTACCCAATGATTCGACTGCCAGGGGCCCCCCATAGGCGCCTCCTCAGAAGGCTGTTCTGGCCTCCTCTGAACAATCAGCAACAGCAGCAACAGCAGCAGCAGCAGCAGCAGCAGCAGCAACAGCAGCAGCAGCAGCGGCTGCTGTGGCTGCACCGGTGGCAGTGGGCGGACGATTTGCTGCTGCTGCGGCTGAAGGAATGCTTTGCAGCAAGGAAGCAGGCCCTTAAGATGCAGGCACGCTAAACCCTAAACCCTAAACCCTAAACCCTAAACCCTAAACCCTAAACCCTAAACCCTTGTCTTCCCTTGGCCGCTGATCTCGATGATAGAACATGCATGCTATGCGTAGCTGCAGCAACAACAGCAACACCAGCAGCAGCAGCAGCAGTAGCTGCTGCTGCTGCTGCTGCTGTCAGCCATCGGTGCTGCTTCACTTGTTTCTTAGTGTATGCTGGTTGAGGTATGCTGCTCTGCAAACACTACAACACAAAATCAATCGTTGTGCCTTGTGCTGCTGCTGCTGCTGTTGCTGCTGCTGTTGGTGCTGCTGTTGCTGCTGCTCTTGCTGCTGCTGCTGCTCTTGCTGCTGCCGCTGCAGCGAGCTGCCTGCAGGCGACAGGCCCGAAGAATGCTTCCTCGGGTTCGCGTTTTGAGTTCATCTGCTGCAGCGGCAGCAGCGGCAGCAGCAGAAGCAGCAGCTGCTGCTGCAGCAGCTGCTGCTGCTGCTCAGGCGGAAGCAGCTGCTGCAGAGGAGTCCCTAGCGGTTCTAGACGGAGACAGAGATGAAGACGCCTTCGTTGATGCATTTGTAGGCCTTCCATGTTGTATATTATTGCTGCTGCTGCTGCTGAGCGAGCCTCATTGCAGCAGCAGCAGCAACAGCAGCAGCAGCAGCAGCAGCAGCAGCAACAGCAGCAGTAGCAACAGCAGCAGCAGCAGCAGCAGCAATAGGAGCCACTTCTCTGGAGTGTACGGGGAAGTGCAGCCATTGAAGGAAGCTCTGCTGCCGCTGTCTTACAGGCTGCTGCTGCTGGTGCTGCTTGTGCTGCTGCTGCTGCTGCTGCTGCAGGAAGGGGATGCTGCAGCTTGCGGGGACTTGCGTCTGAGCTGCGAGGAGACAGCGGCTATAGAAGAGGAGATTCGCCGTGCCCAAAGAGAACGGCTGACGGTAGGGTTTGGGTGTTGCTGCTGCTGCTGCTGCTGTTGCTGCTGCTGCTGTTGCTGGTGCTGTGGGGTGTCTCCATCCCTCACCTCTCGGGTGTATAGGCAGCTGCAGACGTGTGTGGGGCCCCACAACTGTCTCCTAAATCTTTTATCTAGGGGAATTGAGGACGGACGTGCTGTCTATGTGCTGGTTTTATATAATTTTGTCTCTGTAGGAGCTCAATGCAGCAGCAGCAGCAGCAGCAGCAAAACATGCAGAAGGAGGAGGAGGAGCAGCAGCAGCAGCAGCAGCAGATGACGAATTCGCCATACAAATGCGGTAAAGATATGTCTTGCTGCTGCTGCTTTCCGATCCTGTAATCTGCTGCTGCTTGCTGCTGCTGCTGTTGCTGCTGCTGTTGCTGCTGCTGCCGCTGGGGGTATCTCTGATCGTCTCATCTGCTGCTGCTGCTATTACTGCTGCTGTTGCTGCTGCTGCTGCTGCTGCTGCTGCTGCAGGGTAGCTCACTGGAACGCATACGTGGAAGACCAGCTGCTGATGCTGCAGTCTGTCCCCTCCTTCGACATTCGAGCCTCCGAGGACTCCCTGATAAGAGCTGCCCTCCGCCTGCAGCAGCAGCAGCAGCAGCAGCAGCAGCAGCAGCAGCAGCAGCAACAGCAGCAGCAGGCAAGTTCGGTGACTCCTTCCCTGATGCGCCTCCAAAGCCCAACAGGGGAGGAGCCGCGAGAATGCTGCTGCCTCGGCTCTAAGTCCTTTGCTGCTGCTGCTTTGTTGCTGCTGCTCTGCTGCTGCAGGCTGTTGCTGCCCTCACGGATGCAGAGGCTGTCAGCGAGACAGCATCGTCTGCTGCTTCTCCTGCTGCAGCTGATCCGCCCAGCAGCAGCAGCAACAGCAGCAGCAGCAGCAGCAACAGTCTACCTACAGCAACATTTGCTTCTTTAGTTCGAGGAAAACCTCGCTATGAAATCTGCCGTGCATTCTTAACAACCCTCATGGTGAGGAGAAGGGCCCCCCCCCCCTTCCGCAGCAGCAGCAGCAGCAGCAGCAGCAGCAGCAAAGCAGCAGCAGCAGCAACAGCGGCAGCAACACAGCAACAGGTTGTCTGTTCTCTGCTGCAGCTTACAAACGCGAGGAAGCTCGTCATCCTGCAAGAGACAGAAGAGACAGAAGAGACAGAAGAGGGGCCCGGTGCGCTGCTGTCTCCACACACCTCCAGGGGCCCCTCAAACCATCTTAGCAGCAGCAGCAGCAGCAGCAACAGCAGCAGCAACAGCAGCAGCAGCAACAGCAGCAGCAACAGCAGCAGCAGCAGCAGCAAAAGCTACCTGCGTGTATGTGGGTCTGCTGCAGATTATGAAGGCTCAACTAAACCAGATGCAGCAGCAGATTTTAAGATACAGCTCCTCCTCAACCCTGAAGAGATACACTAAGTAAATCTACCTGCTGCTGCTGTTGCTGCTGCTGCTGTTGCTGCTGCTGCTGCTGTTGCTGGTGCTGCCGCTGTTGCTGCTGCTGTTGCTGCGGCTAAGCCTGCTGCTGCTGTTGTTGCTACTGCTGCTGTTGCGGTTGTTGATTTGACTGGTGCTGCTACAGCTGCTGCTGGTTCTGTGGCTGTTGCTGGTGCTGCTGCTGCTGCTGCTGCTGCTGCTGCTGCTGCTGCTTCAGGTTGTCTTTCTTTTTCTTTGTGTGTCTGTACAGCAAGACATCATATCTTCATGTTTGTTAAAGACAGGCCAGAATCTCCATACACTCAACGCCTCTTAATAGGGGGGGGCCCCCCTCATGTGGGCCCTTGTAGTGGGGGCCCCCTGAAAGGTTTGGGGCCCTTTGTTTTTGTTTTCTTCTTTTTTTTGCTTCTTCTTCTTCTCGCAGCAGCAGCAGCAGCAGTTGGAGCAGCAGCAGCAGCAGCAGTTGAAGCAGCAGTAGCTGCAGCAGTTGGAGCAGCAGCAGCAGCAGCAGCAGCAGCAGTTTGGGTCCAGGCTAGAAACAAAGGGCCCCCAGCAGTCAGGGGCCCCCCCTTAATTAGCTGGGGGCCCCTCTGCATCTTCAGTTAAGTTAAGAATACCCTCCCGCTGTCTTGCACTGACACTTGGGGCCTTAAGGATTTGTTTCTCTTAGTTATGCTGCCATCGTAAAGCTAGTCCTGCTGCTGCTGCTGCTACTGCTGCTGCTGCTGCTGCTACTGCTGCTACTGCTGCTGCTGCTGCTGCTGCTACTGCTGCTGCTGCTGCTACTGCTGCTACTGCTGCTGCTGCTGCTGCTGCTACTGCTGCTGCTGCGACTGCTGCTGCTGCTGCTGGGCGCAGTCTCTTGCTTCTTCTCCTTCATGCTTCTGAGGGAGGAAAGGAGCTGATCCGAAGGCAGCACAGACAATACCCTTACCTAGTCAGTTAACTAGCTAGCTAGCTAGCTAGCTAGTCAGTTAACTAGCTAGCCAGTCAGCTAGCTAGCTAGCTAGCCATCTGGCTAGCTAGCCACCTAGCTAGCTAGTCAGCTAGCTAGCTAGCCAGCCAATTAGCCGGATAGCTAGCTAGCTAGCTAGCCAGCTAGTTGCGTGGGCTGTTGGATGGCTAGCTGAATCGTCAGGTAGCAGGACTCGTAAATGTGGGGGGCTGCCCATCTCTTTAGTTTGTTAATTATCTATCTAGCTAGTTCCCTAATTAGATAGCTAGCTAGCTAACAACTACAGGCTAGCAAGCCAGCT
>OY986952.1:4214144-4301644 GCA_963920595.1 Eimeria praecox
GCTAGACTATGCTGCTGCTGCTGCTGCTGCTCGTGTTGCTGCTGCTGCTGCAGCTGCTTGTGTCTACGAAGCAGCAGCTACAGCTTGCTGCTGCTCTATTCTACTAAGTGCTGTTGCTGCTGCTGTATCTGTTGTTGCTGCTGCAGCTGCAGCACGCTGTATTCTACATTCTGCTGCTGCTGCCGTGTCCCAACTCTGGGGATCGTCTGCTCCAGACCTCCATCAAGAAGGCCTTTCCGACGCTGCTGCTGCTGCAGCAGGCCTCTCAGGTCACTAGTTGCTAGTTGCTGCTGCTGCTGCTGCTACCTTTGCTACCCTGCTTTTCCCGTTGTCTGCATCCTGCTGCTCCTGCTGCTGCTGTTGTTGCTGCTGCTGCTGTCATTGTCTGCATGCTGCTGCTGCTGGGTACGTGTGGTTTGCTGCAGCTGCTGCAGGAGACACCCCACGAGCTGCTGCATTCAACCTGCTGCTCCGCGCTGCAGCAGCAAGTGCAGCAGACCGTTGAAACTATCTGCAGCCCTTTGGGGGCCCCCAAAGGGCCCCCCTCGCGTATTGTCGAGACAGAATATAAAGTGGGCTGTCTGTACACCGTAGACATTTTGCTGCATGCACAGTAGGCGACAACAGGCAAACCCCACCGCGCCTACAAGCAGCTGCAGCGGCAGCCACTGCAGCAGCAGCAACAAGGACTGCAGCAGCAGCAGCAGCAGCAGCGACTGCAGCAGCAGCAACAGCGACTGCAGCAGAAGTGTCAGGAAAACATCTTCGTTCCGTCTATTTCTCGCCTCCTCTTAGCATTTAAAATATTGTTTAGTAGGTGTCCATACACCTGGCAATTAAGCCCTGCAGCAGCCGCGAGGCTGCTGCTTCTAACTCCCTTCTGGTGTCTGTACACCCCAATGCTAACCCAAGGCAACCCCTCCCCCCCACACACGGCTGACGAATAACCCCGCATGCTTAATAATAAAATATATACAACAGGTGCAACATACACATATGTATGATAATATATATATATATATATATATATATATATATATATATATATATATATATATATATATATATATATATATATATGTACATGACATCTATATACACTTCACTCGCTGACATCGAACGACAGACCAAAATTTGGGCGCCTCTCCCAAGTCCCCCGCTTGGGGCCCCTTGGGGCCCTAAGAAGGGGCCCTAGGAGGGGAAGAGGGGCCCCCTTAGGGGCCCCCTAGGGGGCCCCTCTAGGGGGGCCCCCTAGGGGGGGGGGTAGCCAGAAGGTTTGAGTGTTAAGCTAGCATCGGATCATGCATTGGGGCCTTTGGACTGTGAAGGAGGAGGAGGAGTAGAGTGAATATCTCTGCCGAATATGGCTGTCTCTAACCACCCCTCACAGCAACGCCACACCGCCCTCGAGCTTAGTTGTAGCTGTAGATATATTAACTTCCATAGAAAACTGTATGGGAGACCCCCGATAAATGTCCCCATAGGCAGCTGTAGCGCAGCTGTACCCTCTCCAAGGAGACACAGAGACCCTTTCCACGTCTCTACAAACCCAGGTAATAGCCTAGGGGCCCCCCCCCTACCGGGGGCCCCCCCCCCGGGGGCCCCCTCCTTTGTACCCTCTTCTGCTGAGGTTATCATGGGTTTTGAATTAAAACCCAAGTAGCTATTAAACAACAAAGCCAAAAACTTCCCCTCCTGTCTCGCATTCTGAGCAGTGGGGGCTGGACTCAAATAGCGTCCATCTATCTCCTGCATGCAAACACCAGACACACCCCTGCTCCTACTGTTGCTGCTCCTGCTCCTGCTGCTGCTGCTGCTACTGCTGCTGCTGCTGCTGCTACTGCTGCTGCTGCTGCTGTTGCTGTTGCTGCCGTTGCTGCTAAAACCCCACAGCTACGCGTACACTAACACAAACTGCAACAGCAAACACGAAACATACTGCAACTACAGCAGAAGAGGCAACAATAGAAGCAGCAGCAGCAACACCAACAACATCACCATCAGCAGCAGCAGTTATTACAACCGCAGCAGCAGCAGCAAGAACAACAGCAGCAGCAAGAACAACAGCAGCAGCAGGAACAGCAGCAGCAAGAACAACAGCAGCAGCAGGAACAACAGCAGCAGCAAGAACAACAGCAGCAGCAAGAACAACAGCAGCAGCAAGAACAACAGCAGCAGCAGGAACAACAGCAGCAGCAGGAACAACAGCAGCAGCAAGAACAACAGCAGCAGCAAGAACAACAGCAGCAGCAAGAGCAGCAGCAGCACAAGTCCCCTCATCCCTTTCTAACCTTGAGGAGCTGAGTGAACTGCTGCAGGTTAAGGTTTTCTTGGGGCTGCATGCTTTCAAGTTTGTTTCGCTTTGGGTGTAGCTGAGGAAACAAAGTCGAAAGACGTTCTCCATTGGCCAGCAGCCAAGATGTCCCTGAAAAGCCCCACAAAACAATGCATGCATGCATGCATGCGTAAAGCCCCACAAATCAATGCATGCATGCATGCATGCATGCAAACACAGCCCCAAAATCCTCGACAAAACAAAAACACTTTCTAACATGCAAACAGAAGTAATTCTCTCCAAATAATTCTCTCCTATATACGCTGTATGTCTTCTTCTTTCCTGTCTCCTCTGCCTGCCTCTGTCTCCGTCTGTCTCCTTTGATTGTCTGCCTTCTCCTTATCTCTTTCTGTCTGTCTCCTCTATCTCTGTCTGTCCCACTCTATCTTTGCTGCCAGTCTGTCGTCTCTATCTATCTACTTGCCTTCCTATCTCGTTCTATCTAGCTACCTCTCTCTATATGTCTGTCTGTTACACATTCTCTCTCTCTCTCTCTCTCTCTCTCTCTCTATATATATATATATATATATATATATATATATACAGAGAGAGAGAGACAGATATAGATATAGACATAGGTATAGATATAGATATAGATATATAGATATAGATATAGATATATAGATATAGATATATAGATATATAGATATAGATATAATAATATAATCTTACCGGCTCCCTGTTGCGCGTTATTTTTTGTGGCTAATTCGTATAATTGCTGAGCATGTACTTCAAGTTTCGGGGGTTGGATAGAACAACAATCTCCAAACGCGAAGACGTCAGGCGTCCCCAAAACACGAAGAGAAGGAGACACTACAAGCCTCTGGGGCCTCTTCTGTGCCTCTATACTTCTTGCGACAGAGACAGCTAGTGCTGTTGGCTTTACCCCTGATGCCCATAATACGAAACGTGTTGGGATACATTCTTCAACAACTCCTCCTGCTGCTCCTCCTCCTGCTGCTGCTGCTGGCGCTGCTGCTTTTGCTGCACCTGCTGCTGCTGCTGCTCCAGCAGATGTACCCCCTCCTGCTGCTGGGGAGTTGTTGTCTTGTGCTGCTCCTCCCCCTCGTGTTGCTGCTGTAGTTGCTGCAGCAGCAGCAGTAGCAGCAGCAGCAGCAGCAGGTTGCATGCGTTGAACCTTAACATTTCTGGGCCCCACAGCAACAACTCTTGTGTTCAATCGAAGGTCTACCCCACTCTTCTTAAATACTTCTTCTAATGATGTTTGTACCTTCGAATCGTACATAGGTAAGGGGACAGATCCCATTTCTAATAATAGAACACGAAAGAATGGTTGTAGATGTTTATATTGTCTAGCCCCTGTGCTATTGAGATAATCTTGTATTTCTGCTGCTGCCTCTACACCTGAAGGGCCTGCTCCAACAACAACAAATGTAAGTAGTTCTTCTCTCTCATGATCAGATAATCCAACTGCTGCTGCTGCTTCTAAACAGCTTCGTAATCGTATTCGTATCTTTTCTGCATCTGCTGCTGTCTTTAGAAACAGCGCGTTGTCTTCTACTCCTCTAACATTAAATGTGTTAACCTCTGATCCTACCCCCAATACTAAATAATCAAAACTCTCTTCCCAAGGGCCCCCCCCACTATCCCCTTCTCCTTCTTGTTGAAGGGAATGTACAGGTTTACAATAAACACGTTTTCTCTCTAAGTCCACACGGTCTACTAGGGCCCTATAATAACGCCCTCGCCCTTCTGGCTGCCCCCCAAATACTAATAAATCCCTTAGATTTGTTGTGCATGCAGCTGAGGGTAGAGCCCCCCCACATACACATGGTAAGAGAGGAGTATAGGAGAAATGATCTTGAGGAGACAGCCAAATAACTTCAAACTGACGCGGGTCTAAATACCGTACAAAAGAAGCTGAGGCCCATCCTCCTCCTACTACAACAATCTTCTGTCTTCTCTTCCTTTTATTTAATTTTTTATTTGCTTCTTCTTCTCTTCCTCTCTTATCTTTTATATCTTTATTTATATCCCCACCCATACTTGAAGGTAAATCTAACAAATGAAAACGAACCTGCATAGATGTAATAATATTTCGTAACCTCCATCGAGCAGCTGTTAAAGAGCCAATACTTGAGGGGGGCTTCTTCAGCCAATCTCCCACATATTCAGATTCCTTGATGCCCCTATACGACTGCTGCTGCTGCTGTTGCTGCTGTTGCTGCTGTTGCTGCTGCTGCTGTTGCTGCTGTTGCTGCTGCTGCTGCTGATACATAGACAGCTTGTCCCCGCCATTACTCCCGCGCTCTTTACAAGCCGCAGGCATCCCCGAAGAACCTAATCCCCCTCCGGATGCAGCCAGCACCCCCCCCAAATACCGTAAGGCACGGACGCGGGTCATTATGGTGTACGTACACCTCCTACTCTACAATAAACGAGCATATACACCCTAATCCAAAACCTAAATGCTCAAATCAACAGCAGCACGCATCTGCAGCTCGCTGTTTCTTGCAGAACATGAACACACAACGACACACAACACCGGCCACCCAGCAGGGGGGGGGGGGGGGGAGGGGGGAGAAGTACCTCCTTAAGGTCCTTCTCTTGCTCCAATTAAATAAATAAAAACACAAAGACAAATCAAAAGAAACGCTGTTCCAGTTCTAAAGCCTTTCAATCGATGCGACCGACTCCTGCATGACCACAAAGATTCGCTGCGGTTCAACGGCACGGCAGCTGTATATACAGCTGAGGAGCTGCAGGCGGAGATGGAGCTACTGCAAACTCCTTCTCGGCCTCTGTAACTCCTTTATAATGCATTAATTAATATGTTTGATTTAGAGTTCAAACAAACAAAACACAAAGAGGATGGCTGCAGCACACGGGGCTGGATGGGCAGCAGGTCGCGCTCTGCTTTGTTGCTGAAGCAGATTCGGGGCTTCTGCTGTAGCTTCTGCCTTCATCTTTTCTATATTTTGCACTTTATAATTTATATAATGCAATGTGTAATGACTCCACTCTATTTAAATACCTATTTGTACAACGTTCAGGTGTATGTATGCCGCACCTGCAGGCCGCCCCTCTTTGCCTGCACCGACCTCCTCCGGGTGTACAGACACTTCATTTAAATAAACATTGCAGAAAACGCCATAATTGAACGAGTTTTTTGTTGAATTACACTTCCATATCCCTAGGGGTAGAATGTGTATACATATAGGCGCACACCCAAGTCCAATGTGCGGAGCATGTAGAAGTAGTGTATATACTTTATTTATGTATACGATGTGTACATGTGTACACATATTGCTTATAAATGCATTATAGTATGTTCAAGCACTCATTCATCCCACAGCATGTATAGACCAGTGGAAATGCGTATGTAGAAGTGTTAGTTGGGGCGCAGTGTGTGCATGCTTGCACACGCTTGGCTTCCAGACGTAGCCCATAATTTCGCTTGTGTATTGCGGTGTCAGTCGGGGCTCCAGTATTAGCGAAGGAATTTCTTGTGCTGCAACAGAATCGAAATACTCTGAATTTCTCAAAAAAATTCAGTTGCGGCGTCGGTCCTCAATCTTATCTGCAGGCCGACGCGATCTGCAATAAAAGTTAGTTAAGTAGAGCTAAGAGCGGAGTTCCCAAGGAATGGCGGAATTTGCGTGCACCCTCCAGGAGTCCTGTGCACAGCTGCCGAAAGGCTTGGGGCTGGTGAGGGTAGGAGCTAGCCTACCATGAGTTGTAACGCTCCCTACTTCTACACAGTCTATTACAAGGGAGCGAACCAGAGGCCCGTATGCGGCATGCGCTAAAACTGTAGACAGATGTTTAACATTTTCTGCGCCCTTCATAGTCAGCCTGTGTGCAAGTAGAGATACACCTACCAATATCACACAAACTATGCTCCACTTACCTCCTCCTCTCCCTCAAGCGGAGCATGTCCTCGCGTGGCTGGAGCCCAATAACAAGGTAACGAAAAGTAGCAGGAGAAGGGCTGCGAATGGCATCCGGACTTGCCAAGTCGCTAAGCCGCTGTTGGTTCCATCTGGAAGCCCCTGGCTGCGGGTGGAAGGGGCAGCTGTTGATGGGGTTTTCCGTTGCTATACTGGGTTGTGAGTTGTTCTTCGGTTCGCATATCCCTTAGAAGAGGATGCGAACTCCCTAAGAACAAGTTTGCTGTTTTTTAAATGGCGGCTGAACTTCGTTTGTCGTAGTTTCTTGTCCCATGCTTTTGTGCTTCATGCAATCTCCCGCTGCTGCATGCTGTGTATGGAAGCCCGCAGATGCAGGAGAGCGGAGCTGATTCCCAACATCCAGGTATACTGTCGGGGCAGAAAGCTGTGCTTCCATGTAGAGCAGAAAATGCCGGAGAGCCGCAGGTTCAAGAGTATGCTGTACCGAGATCAGAATGCTCCGCACAGGCGAAGAAACGAGTAGCATGATAGATGCTGCAGGGTGTAGGGTACTAATGACGTTCATTGAGGTGTCCGTCCAAATCCTTGAGGGTAAAGGAAGAGTTTTCAATAATCCTTGTTTATAAGTGTCCCCCGGCACTTGCTGATGGCACTGCGGTCGGGTGGTTGCATATTCATCTGCTCACCCTAGACCACCGAAAGGGCTATACCCTCCACTGGTGTGCTGACTCCACCATGTTCCACTAAAGCATGATCGTGCATTGTGCCCAAAACTTCTGTACAAAGCAAAGCTGGGGTTTATTATTGGCGGAGCCTAGATTTGTATGGCACCGCAGAAGAAATATGGAAGGCCATATATGCTGTAGTGCTTAACACGGCGGCCAAACTTAACCGAACAAGAGCAACAACCATGTGAGTATCCAAGGTTATCTAGAAAGTAAAAGGAGCTCCATTTAGAAAACCGAGGGGGAATATTCACAGGCAAACGCGGCTGCAGAACACAGTGTCTGACCGGCAGGACTTAAGGAGAGTGCGTCACCAACCACGAAGGTTAACCCTATGAATGCATGGTTGTGAAGTCAAGCTGCCTGAGCCACCGAAATCACCAAACTACTCTCATTGCCTGAGTATTGAAGACCCTTCTTCAGGCGCGTAAAAATTAATGACCGATTAAAAAAGCGGTGAAATGAGTGTAGTACAGGAAGTGTTGACGCTTTTATACCCGCCACAAGGCTGCATAAAGCCTCTCCATCGTACCCGAGGTTTTCGCTATCTCCCCGTGAAAATGTGTGGGTAGCAGGCTTGCTGAGGTAGCATCATCCTAAATGCAACTACCTTTGATAAAATTTACACAGTTCTTCCGCTGCCTGTTCCATTGCCAACCTGGGAATGAGCACACATCCCACCTCATCTCAAACTCATCTCATGGTCTGGACATACACATGAAAGTACCACCCCAGGGCAGAAAGAAACTCTTCCGCTGCTCCCACGTAGCTGGGGCCGTCGTATCTGGGCTGCCGGCACAGGAAAAGGCATTTCTTATGAATTGCTTTCGATGTGCACTGGATAGGATACAGATACTGCACTTAACGCGATGAGGCCACTACCCATTTGTCACTCCCTCACTGGAGAGCACGTCCTGGGCAATCTCCGTTATGCTAGAAAATAGATGGTTGGAATTTTGACAAGGACGTTAGGGAGTACATCTAAAGATTTGATTTGCAAGCGCCTTCGCTACTAATCCCTATGCACCAGGCTGCCTGGATGGGTTGTAGGGTTAGCTCCCCGTACCTGCCCCGGGGGAATCTACAGTGCTACCATGTATAAGAAGGGTGCTCAATCGTAGCTGACGGCTGTTGTGAGCTGCAAACATAGCTGATCCTCCCTTGAGTCCTCATGCTTCCTGGGCACGTACGGTGGCTCACAGCCAACGAAGGTGGCGCGAAGACGAGCTGATCCTCCATGAGTTTCACCGCATCTTGCCGCAGCTCGTTCGGCAAGCTGCCCCACGTGCAAACACAGTCAAGCCAACTTCGCAGCGAGCAAAGTTGCCCAAAGCCGTAGACAGTTGGTAAATGCTAGCTTGGCCGCCGGTAAAGTGGGCATATAGTGACCGCCATAAGCACATAGCATGCTGTAGTAGCTGTGACTTCTCGCCCCCACGCTCCCCCCTTCTCCCAGTCTCCAGGAACCAGCCATCTTCAGCAGAGCAGGGCAAAGGCCTACGACTGATGGTGCCACTTACAGTAGCCAGCTTGCAAGCAAGCAGAGATATAGACACTACCGTCTTTTGGCAAAGCATGCATGCTACAGACAGGACCTAGCTGAGCTGCACTGCAGGAAAGAAGCCTCGAGAGTAACCGTTCTCGAAAGCTCCTGGCTTCTCGCTTCCCTTGTGCCCCGGTGCTGCCCCACCCGCCGGCTATGGCTGGTCCGCCAAAGGGGGAGAGTCAGTGTGCCTCTCTCGTTCCAAAGAGGCGATGCATGCGTGAGCGCATGCATGCGGCAGTGGACGTCCTTAAGTGTACAGACAAAGCTGCTACGGCGGCGTGCCGGTACGAGGGGTGAAGCGAGGAGCTTGCATGCTCTGTCATGTACACAAATGAGGCGCATAACGATAACTAGGGCCATCAACGGAAGAAGCGAGGCTCCCTGCACCTAGTTGCAACTCCCTCTTAACTAGCTACTGCTGCCTAGCTAGCAACTGCCTCGATATAGAGGGCCTCAAGGGTAGGCAAGAAGCAAGGGCTAGAAGGGCTTTTCAAGCTTAGGTGCTGCGGGCCTCTATGGCCAGCCATGGCTAGCTGTGGCTAGCTATGTAGAGCCAAAGGTGGGGCTTGCGGGGGGAGGGACAGTTCAGTGCAGGTCTGTTGGCTGGCAGCACTCCGAGAGAGACTGCTCCATTAAAGGGGGCACAACCCCACAGAACGCCTCAATCTCGCTTTGCTGCTGCTGCTGCTGCTGCTGTTGCTGCTGCTGCTGCTTCTGGGCTGGCTGCCTCTCCGGGCCAGCACTGGCCTCGGCTTCCGGCTAGGAAGCAGAGGCAGCTGGGAGCGACAGAGACAGCAGGAAAGCGCAAAGAAGATAAACGCTGCAGGAGACAACCAAAAGAGAGAAGTTCGGTCCTGAGCTGCTTGCTGTCCTCCCTGCTGCAGCAGCGCATGCAGCAAGATGCATACTCCAACCCCCCATTGCACACAGAGACGCTCTCGATATGCTCTTTTGTTCGGTTGTCTCTCGCCGCCGAAGGGCTCGCGGCAGAGTTGTACAGATGCGACAGAAGCAGCTGCTGTAGCTCCTGCTGCTGTAGCTCCTGCTGCTGTAGCTCCTGCTGCTGCAGCTCCTGCTGCTGTAACTCCTGCTGCTGCAGCTCCTGCTGCTGTAGCTCCTGCTGCTGCAGCTCCTGCTGCTGTAACTCCTGCTGCTGCAGCTCCTGCTGCTGTAGCTCCTGCTGCTGTAGCTCCTGCTGCTGCAGCTCCTGCTGCTGCAGCTCCTGCTGCTGCTGCTGCTCCTGCTGCTGCTGCTCCTGCTGCAGCTGCTAAAGCAGCTAGTTCCGTTTCCGTCCTAGTTCTGCTGCAGCTGTTCCTGTTGCCGCTGCAAACGCTGCAGCAGCACCAGATGCTGTCTATGCAATACGCATGCCCCCATGAATTCGGTGTTTCGTATATGGCGCCGAATGCTCAGCTGTACATACACCACAACCAAACAACAAACCCTTCCCTGCTGGAGCAGCCCTATCTCAAGCCGCCTCAGCTCGATCCCCACCACCCGCAGCAAAAGCAACAACAAAAGCAGCAGCAGCATACCTATGAGGGTTATATTGCAGTGCTTGTTCCAGTCAAGGCAGTCATTTGGCCCCTTCCAGCAGCTGCGGAGACAGCAGAAACAAAAGACGAGGAGATAATATGTTGCTCTCTCCGTCAGTAGCAGCAGAAAGCAGCAACAAGAGAAAACACACCAGCAGCAGCAACAGCAACGCAGGCCACGCAAGCAGACAGCAGGATACGGACAGACACAGCATCGGCAAGAAGAGGGCGGCAGAGGCAGCAACAACACAAACAGCAGCAGCAACAGCAGCAACAGCAACAGCAGCAACAGCAGCAGCAACGGGAGGAGAGGACGGACCGCACGCCGTCTCCGAGCTGGAAGAAGGTGCAGCTGCCCCAAGCATTTTTGGCTAGTCTCAGTTTCTTCACTATTTGAGTTTTTATTTCTGACAGAGTGGCCTCTGGCTGGAAGCACACAACAAAGGAGACAGCAGCAGCCACAGCAACACATGAACCCCTCAAAAGGAGACAGATGCTGCAGCAGAAACCAAGTAAGCACTCGAACCGTAGTTGTTCTCTGTCTCCACGTATCTTCTGGCTATCTGCATACATTCTAGCGCTGTTGCTGCTGCTGTTTCTGCTGCTGCTGCTGTTGCTGTTGCTGCTTCTGCTGCTGCTGTTTACCTCTACAAGGATTTCAAAGGGATAGCCGAATGGCTCGCGGTCCCCTGGAGTCTGATGCTGCACCAGCAGCACCTGTCCATACACCGCAATACACACACACACACACATACACCCATGCATGCACCCTCAAGCTGCATCCTTCCGCTAGCTAGCTAGCTAGCTAGCCAGCCGCCTAGCTAGCCAGCCAGCCAGCGGCTCTGCGAACCTGCTGTGAGTGTTCAAAGAAACACAGCCTGCAGCATGCCCACATTTAACTCTACCTAGTTGGTTCTCTATAGTTGGACAGTTAGCTAGCTACATAGCTAGCTGTCTAATCCGCTAGCTAGCTAGCTAGCTAGCTAGCTTGTCACGTAGCTAGCTAGTGTTAGTTCGCTAGCTAGCTAGATAACTGGCTATAAACGGATGCTTCGGCGCACCTGGCGGGCCCCCGTCCGGATGAGCTCCTTCTCTTCGGGTGTATAGTCAGCTTCCAAGCGGAAAGGCACTGCAAGGATGTTTGAAATCCCCTCCCTGCTCCGAGTTTGGGCTGCAGCAAAACAACACCCCAGCGCATGCATGCACTCTGAGGCTCGAGGAGGCGGCAGCAGCAGCAGCAGTAGCAGCAGGGGCAGCAGCAGGGTGTCGCGGTAAAGAAACAGGCAGAGACGGGATAGGGAGAGAATACAAAGCTGCCAGTATAATGCATGCACGCGGCCACAGAAAAGCAGGAAGACTCATGAAGCAACGAGAGCGACTAAAGGAGACGAGCCGCAGCAAGACAGACAAGAAGAGAGCAGCAGCAGCAAGAGACAAGAGGAGACAGCACCGAATGCGAGGAGTATAGCAGCAGTGGCGCGAGCGACGGAGACAAAAAGGATGCAAGACCCAGAAAGCAGCTGGAAAGGAGACAGATGAGGGAGCAGATACACTGAAGAAGAGACATCTACAGCCCCCAGGGCGAGAAAATGATGGAGACCATTCTTGAAAGAGACACACGACCCGCAGCAGCAGCAGCAGCAGTAGTAGCAGCAGCAGCAGTAGCAGCAGCAGCCAACGCACAGGCAGAGGCATAGTGCGTCAGCCATGATATTTCTTCTGTCATAGGGATTCGCAGAAGATGAGAAGAGTCAGAGATAGAAAGTCTGAGGGGGCCCAGCTCCTCCTGCAGGCCCTTGTCCACGCCCATATCCTCATTTGCTGCTTCTGTTGCAGATGCTGCTACATTTCGGGTAGAGGGCGCCGTGCTGCTGCCGCTGTTGCTGTTGTTGCTGTCGCTGCTGTTCTTGCTGCTGCTGCTGCTGCTGCTGTCGCTGCTGCTGAGAAGGAAGTCGTGGCGAAGCGTCTGCAGCGTTGCAGGTGTTAAACGTGAGAGAATGTCTTTCTTTAGATCTGCAACTGTATGCGGCCGGCCGTCGGGGCTGCATGCAGCGATGTGTCCGAGGACAGAGCCTACACGCTCCACCTGTCTTGAGAAGACAAGACAGATGTAAGTGAAGACAGTTGGACATGGCTGCTGCGGTGTGGGGTCACTCAGAGCAGCAGCTGGTAAAGGAGACAGCAGCAGCTGCTGCAGACTCTGCTGCTGCTGCTGTGGCAACGTGGCTGCATTTATTATACGAGAATACAAACGGTAATGACCAGGGAGGAGACACAAGTGCAGCTCGCGGGGAAGCCGTGCTGCTGGCGTTGCTGCTGATCCTGCTGCTGCTGTTGCTGCTGTTGCTGCTGCTGCTGTTGCAGCTGCAAGCGTCCTCCTTCTGTCTAGACAGCCGGGCCAGGATTGTGCTGCTTGCAGCTGCATGTACAGTTCATCGAGCGTGAGTTGCTTCTTAGAGGGTGTTTCTCTGTCTCCCCTCTGAGCAAGCATCGTCATATGCTGCTGCTGCTGCTCCCAGGAGATATCTGGAGACACAAGTAGAGAGTCGATGTCTAGAGGGATAACCTTCCGCGAAGACAGAAGAGGAGGCTCAGGGAACAGCAGCAGCTGAGAGGGGTCTACACCGAAATGCCATGAGATCCACTGCAAGGCCTGCAGCAGCAAAACAGAGGAGAGACACAGCACCAGCATCACCAACACCAACACCAACAGAAGACACAACACACGTCTTCCTTCGCCTGCCATCGCTGCTGCAGCAGCAAGGAAGCTGTTGGCAGGGTTGAGCAACAAACGGCAGCAGCCGAAAGAAATATAATACAACCCGTCGTGCGGTCGTCCTTAGGAATAAGACCAGACAAGCAGCAACGCAGCAGCAGCAGCAGCAGCAACGCAGCAGCAGCAGCAGCAGCAAAGCAGCAGCAACACAGCAGCAGCAGCAGCAGCAATAAGAGACAATGGACGGACGCGTCGGGCCGGTAGTCTGCCGCTGAGGGGGAATTCCTTGATACATATTGGTTTTGTCTTAGGCATATGCAGCCAGAGGTCTTCTGCAACAGGAGGGGGAGGAGGGGCTTCCTCAGCTGTCTCCTCTGCCTTGCTCTTGAGCCCAGGCGGGCCCTTGCTGCTGCTCTCACTGAGAGGGACAAGAGTTGCTGCACTATCTCCGCTGGGATGCTGCGGCAGCAGAGGGGAGACAGACACTGTCTCCTCGCCACTCTGTAGGCTTCCCTCAGCCCCTGTAACGGATGCAACAGAATTCTCAGACAACAAACTGCTGCAGCCCTCAACGCCAGACAGAGACAGCAAAGAAGGAGACGGGAGGAGACATCCCGACGAAGACATAACCTTCCCAAGAAACTGAAACAAACAAACAAACAAACACACACACACACACACACTTAGTCCTTAGCATGTAAAGCGGATAATATGGATGTGTATACGCTCAAGCACAAATATATATATATATATATATATATATATATATATATATATACAACAGATAATATATATACACAACAGATAATATATATTATATATCGAGAGAGAGATGCAGCAAGTGGCAGGGAGAACGAGAGGATATAGTTTGTCTAGCTGAAAAGGAAGGAGACAGATGTGTCCCCTCGCGAAGCCAAAGAACACACCTCAAAGGGATCGTAAAGGCGGACATGATATATTTCCGTTGCCTGAATATCTGCACAGAAGTCTGCAAAGTCAAGAGCAATCTGCTGAGGAAGAGGAGGAGGAGACGGTGGGATCGATCCCCCACGGGCGGCGGAGACAAACTGCAGCAGATTCAGCCCCCGAACTTCCTTTGCAGGCCCTCCCGCCCATGGCACAAGACAAGACACATTCTCCCCTGCTGCTGCTGCTGCTGCTGTTGCTGCTGCTGCTGCTGCCTCCAACTTCGAATGTCCCTCTTCTGCTGCGCTGGAGGGAGAGTAAGCCTGCTGTGGAGACAAGTCCTCTGGGCCTATCCCAACATGTTGCTGCGCGTCTCTGTACTCGAGCAACGCGGGCGGCAGATCTAAAGAATAAACTAACAAGTCTCCTGAGAATATCTGAGAGAAGCAGACAGACAAACACTTACAAACAAATGAGGCCCGGGGACGACGAAACATCGAAAGGAGACACGAGGAGACACCCCCATAAAAGAGACACTCGAAGAAAGAAATAAAACATAAACACAAGGAGACAGAAAAGTTGTAAACCAAACAGAGACACTGCAGCTGATAGAATGCTCAAGGAATAATATAATTAGCATCCCTCCACAAACTGAAACCCTTCCGTCTCTTCTATTCTAAGGGGCTAGAGAAGGATAGAGAGAGAGATAGGATCAGAGGGACAAGAAGAAACAGAGAGACAGCACGAGACAGAGGGCGGTGGCTGTCAGGACAGGACAGGAGACAGACACGATGGAGAGGCAAAGAAGACGCAAGGGCAGCAGCACAAGAGACAGTAGAAGAAAGGAGACACTCAAGGTGCTAACCCTAGAATTACGGAGAGTCTTGCGAGGAATAAGCCGGTTATTTTGCAGCTTGTCGGTGGCCTCGAGTTCAAGGCAGGCGTTGAGCTGCAGCGAGGAGACACCTGAAGGTAGGGGCCCTGCTGCTTCTGCTGCTGCTGCTGCTGCAGAAACACCCTGAGCCCATTGAAGAGGCGGATGGCTGGCGGTGGGATCAGCAAAAGGCTGTAAAGGAGCTGAGAAAGGAGAACAAGAAGACAGACGCGGCAAGCTAGCAGGTAGAAAAGACACTATACGAGCAATCTCAGAAGCCCTCGAGGGGCCTTCGTCGATAACGCCGTCCTGCATTGCTTGGTGAATCAAACGATACACGTGAGGCTCCAGATCCCTCTGTACATACACCCCAAACAATCACGAAAAAACAGTTGTACATACACCCCAAACACCCGCAAAACAACTGTACATACACCCCAAACACCCATAAAAACAACTGGATATACACCCCAACTGCACGTAACAGCAAATGAGCATACACCCCAACCTCTCACAGCAGCCACTGCGCATATATTCGAAACACCCACAACAACTGTACATACACCCCAACCGCACTCCAATCTCACAGGAACAACCCCACCGAACCCGCTGCAGCGAACACTACTACGAAGCAGCAGCAACAGCAGCATGAGAAGCATCACTCATTTAGAAATACAGAGAACAACGGAGACAAATGAGGAGACAATAGATGAGCCGACAGAGGAGACACTTGAGACAGCATATACACCGTAAGAAAAAATTAACTAGCAAAATAAACGACAAATAAATAATAAATAAATAAATAAATAAATAAATAAATAAACAACAATAAACAAACACCACTCGGCGGGCACATCAGTCTGGCAACAACAATCTAACAAAGACAGAATTATATTGAGAAAGATAGTCTTAAACTGACAAGGACAAACATTAGTCTGACAAGGATAGTATAATATATAATATAAAATTAACAAAGACAGAGTTGAACTCACAACTCGCCACTCGTAGGAGACATAAATAACGTCGAGGCAAATAACAAAGTCCTCCTCTGAGGTTTTTCCTGTCTCCTTCTTTGTAGCGGCCTGCTGCTGCTGCTGCTGCTGCTGCTGCTGCTGCTGCTGTTGCTGCTGCTGGTGCTGTTGCTGCAGCTGGGGCTGGTTTGGATGCACATGTCCTGCTTTATCAACGTGGACATCTCCTGCTGCACGGGCGAAGGCGGAGAAATATTTGATGAAGAGGAGACACTTTGTGCGTGCGATTTCATCGTGTTGGGAAGGCCCTGCAAAGAAGGCCTTCTCAGGGACAGCAAGAATATACAGAGACATCTCCGGTCCCCCTGCTGCCCCCTTCCGCCGCAGGATGTCCCCTAAATATGCATTCGGGCTCAACTCCAGTGGCTCGAAGCGAGGGGAGTCTGATGAGCTAGCCATCAAGTGCAGCACAAACTGCATCTTAGACGAAGCAGCAGCAGCACCACCACCACCACCGTCTCCCACGCTCCCACGCCCCACACCCTCCCTCTGTCCTCCTCCATACAGTAAGCGACACAGCTCGTCTGTTATCGTCGCATGCAGTTGCTGCAGCTGATCGTCGCGGCTTTGCTTCAACTCCAACATGGGAGGGACATTCAAATATGGCATTTCGAGGAAGCGGCGATACTTAAACTGCAAAGGATGATATACCTTCACTCTGACAACAGATACAAATAACAGCAGCAGCAACAAGAGCAGCAGCAGCAGCAGCAGCAGGTAAGACACGAACAGAAGCAGCAGGAAGCGAGAGACAAGCTCTGTCAGAGGAAGACAGATCGCCAGAGCTACAGCAACGAACACGAAGAACAAACAAAGCTGTACATGCAGTGTCTCCTCAACAACAGCCATCAAGAAGCAGCCGAGAAGACGAAGACAGAGAGACACAAAGAGACAACAGCAGCACGCAAACAAACATCGAAGGGCGGCAGACAAAAAGAAGAGACAGGAGACAGGCAGCACACACAGACTGCAACTAGGAGGATACACATACGAGAGACACAAACACCACAGCAGGGATAAAGCTCAGCACAAGCAGACATCCAAAAGATAAACAACAAGGAGACAGAAACCATGCAGAGAAGAGACGCAAAGGAGACAGAAAGGAGACAGAAAGGAGACAGAAAGGAGACAGAAAGGAGACAGAAAGGAGACAGAAGGGAGACAGAGAGGAGACAGAAAGGAGACACCAAAGACACGCACGAGGCGCTGCCTACCGGACAGTTTTCTCGAGGGCGTTTCGGATGGAAGTGCGAAGCCGCCTCAGCTGTTCTTCAGTGCGGCATCGATTTAAAATTTGAGGGTTGACCTGTACATACACCCGAAGGAGACACTTCAATTCCCTTGTTGCAAATACACTGACAGCAAGTGTAGGCACCAAAGCACCAAAAACCAGTGTACATACAGCTGGCGAGACGCTCAAGCAGCTCCCGCCGAGGGGAGCTGGCAAGCACAGAACCAGCAGCAACTGCAGCAGCAGCAGCAGCAGCAAGTGCCGCTTGCCTTGAGTGGGCTGCAGTCAGCGAGGAGAGTGGGGGCTTGAGCTTTGTTGACGTAGACGAGGATGTAAGCATTGTAGGGCTTGTTGCGTGTTCGAGGCTTCCGTTCTCCTGTACACAAGCCCTAAACCCTAAACCCTAAACCCTCAGCACCAACAAGCAGCGCCTCATGGCCAGCAGCAGCAGATGCAGGTTAAAGGAGACAGGCCTTATAGCAGCAGACACAGAGGGAAGACAGCTCGTGAGTCAACAAGCCACGCCGGGAGCCGAGATAGCAGACAAAACAGACCATAGAGCGACGCAAGCAAACAAGCACGGAGACAGGCGGAGACAAGAGGAGATAGAAAGCAGAAGAAAGTCAGGAGATATGAGGAGACACAAGGACAGACATACCCCTGAGGTAGTTGTAGCATTCCAATTCTTCGCCACCGAAGTTGTCGCCTATGGCCGCATATTCACTGACATGATACACCTTCTCGTCATCGAAACGCATCCTAAACACAGCAGCAGCAGCAGCAGCAGCAGAAGCAGCAGAAGCAGCAGCAAAGGCAGCAAAAGCACAAGCAGCAACAACATTGGTAGTTGTGTGTTGAGAAGCAGCGCCATGTCCGACGAGAAAAGGCGAGGAGAAAAACAAACAACACATGACAGAGCAAGCAGATAGAGGGATGCGAGGCCCTTTGCTTCTGTTTAGAAGACAGGAGGAGACAGAGACAGGCAGGACGACGCAGGAGGAGAGGCCAGGAGTATAATAAATAAATAGGGCTAGCACGAGAAGAAGAGGAGACAGGCAGAGACACAGGAGACGGAAAGGAGACAGACAACTCGACAGAAGGGGCCGAGGAGAACAGATCACCCGAAGCCCTATATAACCCTTAAACCCTAAACCCTAAACTCTAAACCCCAGAGACCCTTACCACTGTGTGCCAGGCGCTGGTCTTAAGAAGGAGTAGTAGTGGCCCGAGTTGACATCTCCCTGGTGTACAGACACCGAGTGCAGTGTATACACACCAGCACCCTCGCAAAACTCGTTCAGGTCCAACTCCCTCTCGAATTCATACCTGTCAACCCATGCGCAGCAGCCCTAAACCCTAAACCCTAAACCCTGAACCTTCACCTCTCCAAACCCTTAAACGCTGCGCCCTAAATGCCATCTGACGCATGCAATCAACAGCCTTCCTTCATACACGAAGTCTAAAAGCAACATAAAGCTACTGTCTCCCTCCGTCTCTCTCTATCCGTCTGTCTCTTCCTCTCTGTCTCTCTACCCGTCTCCCTCTTCCTCTACCGCTCCCTTTATCTGTCCCTCTATATCTCTCGCTCTCGCTGTCCCTGTCTGCCACCGTGTGTCTGTCTCTCTCCGTCTCTGTCTCAGTCTCCCTGCACGTCTCTCTCTGTCCGCCTCTATGCGTCTCTCCCTCTCCCTCTCTCTCCCTCTCTTCCCTGTCTCCCCCTCTCTCTGCCTCTGTCTCTGCCTGTGTTCGTCCCTCTCTCCCTCTCTCCCCTCTGTCCCCCTCTCTCTCTCTCTCCCCTCTGTCTCCCTCTCTGTCTCCGTCTCTGTCTGTGTTTGTGTCTGTCTCTGAGCATACCTGTCGAAGACTTTGACGGTGTCCATCCGAGCGAAATCGAAGTCGAATCGTTTAAGTAGGAAGACACAGACGGGGGGGAAACGTAAGAATCGAATTCCCTTTCTAGCAGTTTGCTTGCCATACTGTTCAGCATCATAGGCATTGTCTCCTTCTAATAATTCAGGAGAGACAAGTCGTTTTAGACTGTCTCGTACACCTGAGCATCCTCGTACATCTAAGTTAATATCTTCAAACACTTCTTTCCTTGCGCTCTTATAATCGACATCAACACACTCTACATACGTCTCCATCTCCCCCTCAAACATGGCCTTCACACTGCCTTCAGCAGGTGTCCCTCGCATCTGTTCTTCTACTTTATCTAGCAACAACTTGAGCAGCTCATGCGTATCTTGCTGCGTGAAGGCGTCTGCTGCATCCCAACCAAACGAGCATATTAAGTCCTTATATCCTACAGCTTCATGGGCTGTAAATAAACGTACAAATAAATTCTGAAGGGCTAAAGAGATGGAAGGAGGAGACAACCGCTCCTTCTCTTCTTCCTGTAACAAATCCCGCACTTCGCTCTCCTCCAACTCGGACACATCTTCTTCAGTATCTGAGCTATCATCAAACAAACAGCCCCCTGTCTCACTCTCTTCCATATCCCCTAGAGTCTCTGCCCCTCCTCCCCCACACCCTCCTCCTGCTCCTCCTGCTGCTGCACCAGCAACAGCAGGCGCCTCTGTCTCCGACACCGCTGAAACAGGGCTCTGACCCTCGACGTCCATCATGCCCTCTGGCTGCGAATTGACTCCATTGCAGTCCTTCCCATCCTTACCCCCCTCCTCCCCACCCCCTGCTGCTGCTGCTGCTGCTGCTGCTGCTGATACAGCGGGCCCCTCTCCCCGTTTGACTCTATCAGGACAGAGGGCCCCGCTGCAGCCTCTGCCTCTCTTCCTCCTACAGCGGCGGCGTTCGAGGACATCAAAGCTACGGGGTCCGCAGGTATTGCGGATATCAAAAGAAAGGGCGTACACTGCTTCTCTAAACTTCCCTATAAAATATAAAGATTGTAGCAGCGCATTCATATAACACGTCGCCCCATGGTTCCTCAACCCCACATACCCACGTCCGCAACGGCCCAGGCTGCCTGCTGCTGCTGCAACTGCATCTGCTGCCTCTGCTGCTGCTGCTGTAGCTTCTGCAGGCGCAGCTCCTGCGGCTCCTGGGTTCTGGAGAGACCCCCCTGCATACGGCCGCGGGGACTCGAGGTCCCCTTGCTGCTGCTGCTGCTGCTGCTGCAGTTGGTGTGGCTGGCGTTTGACGAGGGCGGAAGGCGTTTGCGCTGCGGAGGATTCTGCTGCTGCTGCTGCTGCTGCTGCAGCAGCAGCTCCTGTTGGTGGAGGGGCAGGGGGACAGGGCGTTCGTATTCTTCTAGAGACAGCAGCACAAACAGGGGTACATCCAGCTCTAAGGAAGAGAGTTGAGCCTGCAGGTCCCCCAAAGAATCGATCCTCACATAATTCTTGATGAGAGACAAAGTGATGCCAGCCTCTGTCTGCATCTTCAGCCCCAAAGTGGTATGTGTCTTGTTTAAATAGGCTTTGGCGATAGTCTAATGGATGTAATACATAGATATAAAATCTAAGACCATGTTGAAAGGCCCAGTCTTGAGGGAAGTCGTCTCTACGTGCTGTCTCCACAAATGCCCCCAAGTGCCTCCTCTCTCGTCCCCCCCCTGTTACAGGAGACACAGGATGCAGCATTAAACGAAAACGAACGGCAGGTGTCTCCTTCCACTCGCTGTAGAGCGTCAAAAACTCCCCCATAGAATCCCCCACACCCCCGCTGCCCCCGCTGCTGCCGCCGCTGCTGCTGCTGCTGCCATAGCGAGATAGAAATGCAGGCACTGTGAAGTCCAACTCCCATGCAGAAGGAGGAGGCAAAGACTTGAGAGAATAATCTGGAAGAGAGTGATGCTGCTGCTGCTGCTGTGCTGCAGATGGGGCCTGCTGCTGCTGCTGCTGCTGCTGCTGAGGCCCAGGAGGAGATACAGGGGCGGAAGGTGATAAAGCCGCGGGACGGCGACACACGGTCTGCTGCTGCTGCTGCTCCTCCTGCTGCTGCTGCTCCATATCCCCTCCATCAACAGGAGACGCTGGAGGCGTCGTGTCTCCTTCCTCCATTGCTTGCTGATGCAGTAGCAGCTGCTGCTGCTGCTGGAACTGTTGCTGCGGCTGCTTCGACATTGTTTGGTGCAGCAGCCCGCACACTCCGACACCAACACAGTTGCCAGAAAGACAACAGCGACGCAAGCCGACACTCTGCGTATACCTCTAGAGAATCTGCTGCTGCCGCTGCTGTTGCTGTTGCTGCTGCTGCTGCTGCTGCTGCGAAAAGGCAGCAACACAAGGACTTATGGTTCAGGCATTGCCTATCCCGCCGCCCGTTATTGCCATCCACTGCGTTGGGTTGAAGCGCCTCGTAGCAGCAACTACGGGTGTTGATACACCTCAGCTACACCTGCTGCAGCTGCTTCCGCCGCCGCTACTCTGTTGCTGCTGCTGCTGCTGCTGCTTGCTCCTGCTGCTGTTGCTGCCAACGATAAAAGAGACGGCGAAGAAGACGTGGAGTCGCTCTGAGGACAAAAGCAGCGCACATACAAACACATCACAAGCTCCAGCATCATCATCAAGCAGCAGCAGCAGCAGCTGTCCGTCCTGCTGCTGCTAGCTTACGACACCCTTCAACAATACACACCCCAGCCCCATGACGTGAGGAGCCACAGCGGCTCCGTCGTGTCAACTGACACGATGAGACAGTGTACAGACACTGCAAAACAGCAGCACCGATACAGATGAAGATGCTTTGCGCCCCCTTTGCATGCAGCCCTGCACGAGTAGAATCCCAGCCCCTCCTTTGTGGCTTTTCAGCGCATGCAGCTGTCAAGAAGCCCCTTCAGTCCCTCCCTAGCACCGCTGCCGCAGCCAGCCAACCAGTCGACGAAGATCTATGTCTCTATCTAACAGAACATGCTTATTAGAGATAAGGGGGTTTTAACTCTCCCCCTATAAATGATGCTCCACACGAGGGGCAGTTCCCCCTGCACAGAGGCGACGACGGGTCCCAGTCCGCCCCCTCATCTACAGCTATTATACATGAACGAAGTCTGCTTCAGCAATAAGATGAAGCTGTTGCTTTAAGGACAGGAACACGTACCAGCGGAGAGCTGAGAAGACGGTTGGCGGTGCTGCCCTGGGCGGCTCGCGTTGCTCTCGTGTCCGGGGAGTGTAGGCCGAATAGAGTTGAAAAAGAAGTGAAGAAGAAGATGCTCATAAACACAAATAAAGAGAGAATCGACAGCAACGGGACACCGCACGCAAACAACTAGCAGAAAGAGGGGTGTGGTGCATGCGGCTGGCTGATGCGTGGCGCTGTCCGGCTGCAGTGGCGCTCTGTGAGTTCTAAGGAGAGAATAATGCAGTTATATTTTATTAAAGAAAAGAAAAAGAGAGAGGAAGAAGAAGAGCAAGCAATTCAACAAACTACAAAACAACAGACCCCCCGCCCTGCTGCTGCGCCGTATGCGTCCCGGCACACAACACCGCCCGCAGCCGAAGCAGTGGTTATCCGTGGGGGCATTCTTCAACAACCCACAACAAACCATAAATTTTAAAACATAAACCCTAAACAAACTCCCTTTCTCCTCCAAGCCGACAGACCAAAACAGGGACACATACGCACTCTATGAGAATCCCCTCATTCTCCCTACCTGGAGCAGCGGCAGCAGCAACCGCAGCAGCAGCTTATGAGCAGTTTATGACCCAGCCTGCACGCTGCTGCTGCTGTTGCAACAATAGTTGTGTAGTTCATTACTTCGTCTGCAGCAAAACTGTATGGCTTATAATTCAATTTACGCTCGGGCGTCACTGGGGAGCTGACGAGTCATTGTTAGAGCATGGCCTGTCTGAAAAGGATACACGTTTATCTACTTGCTCGCAGACTGTCTACTGAGGGCGAAGGACGTGTTAAACAGTGGTCTAAGGTATTATTGCATGCAGCGAAGGGGGGGCTTGGCTGTGCTCGCATGCGGGTTGCTTCGCATCGAGGGTTGTGGGAACGAGAACTGCTAAGCGTGGCTTGTCACCAGCTCTCAACACCGTCTTAGGCCTTTGTCCCGCTGTGGTCAGAGTGCCTGAAGATTGAAGGAAGGGCCAACTTCTTTGGGGGAGTTACTTTGTGTTGCTGTAACTATTGTGGCTCACGAGAGTCGTCTGATAGGATTTAGGACTCAAGCTACACTTGGTAGCACCGCACGGGTCAGAGGCCACAGGGGAGCTGCCAACCCCATCCGCTACACCTGCAGCCACTACAGGTGAAAGGCCAGTGAACGGCAATGGCTAGCCGTGAGGGCCGTGTTGCCAGTAAAGTAGGTGAAAACTGTTTAGGTATTCTCCCAGAGCGTTACTGTCAATTAGTCACCCTTTTCCCAACTCTGGTGGTAGAACTTGGTCAGGGTCTGCCGCCCGGCGTGGAGGAGGCCAGCGGCTAGGCGCCTCGTCGCATTAAAGAAAGCCCAGTTTCCGTAGCCCTTTCAACTGCAAATGCTTTGACAACAAAACACAATTCATGAACAGTGCCTCCACTTTTTCTAACCCTTTAGATATGAGGGAAACCGCCAAGCGGGGCAGGGGAGGAAATTCTTGCATATCTAGGGGTGTAGTTTCGTATTCAAACTGCACCCCAGGAGCTACAGTTGTAATTGGCTTCTTCTTTACTAGGAGGGGAAGCATAATAGCAACCCGGCCTACCACTTCCAGACCACAATCGGACAGTGAGAACTTTTCACCACCCAGTGGCATTTAGGTTCGTTTCTAGTTGATTAAGAGAGTAAGCTGTGGTGGAGCTGGGGAAACTTAAACAAGGGAAGCAAGTGAGAAAGCTCTGCATCAAGAAGTTCTATTCTGGTGAACGGAAGCCCAAAGGTAGACTCAAAACTTCTGTACCACAGTCTCAAAATACGGTTGTTTGCGGAGGGGGCAATCTGTAACTCGGTCCGGTAGGGAGACAAAACTAAACGAATGAAGAAGTGGAACTCGCGGAGTTGATGGAGTACATACGCATTCTCGAGAGCAAAGGCGCCGACGACGCCGGCTGATCCAGACACATCTATGAACATTGGGGCTGCCGATCTCGGCTCAACACAGCACAAGGTAAGACGGGAAAACAGACGACATCCCAGTCCCGCTCCTGAAAGCTGCGGGGGCGTAACGAGCGATGCATTTGCTTCTTCTGCGGCAAGCAAGGTCATACAGTTCGAAACTACAAAAGGCCAAAACGAGCAAAGATGTGGGACGCGCAAGACGGAACCAACAAAGCTTTCAGGAAATCACCGTGACCCTTCTTCAAACGCACGGAGCATCGAAGGGGCCCAGCTAGGTGGCATTGACAGCTGCAAATCGTCGTTGAATCCCTCCTGCGCTTATGCAAGTTTACATTGGTGGATGGCAAATGCTAGCGTCACTTGACACAGGCTGAGAAATGTGCCTGATACCTAATGGCACGATGAAGATCCGCGGTCTATTCAATCTACCTGCTCTTGAGCAGTCTGTGCGGCAATGCTTTTCGGGTGGCCGCCAGGGTGCAGGAATCGGTAAAGCTGTGGACGTGATATGCGGGCTCAACTGAGAAGTTGATCATATTACCATGAATTGATTTCTTACGTTACACTAGCTCACCGCGAGACAATCCTTACCATGCCGCCATGCCGCTGGTGGCTCTGTGGCGGGTGTGAGCTGCTTGGACGAAACTATCAGGATGTGCCTGTGGGAGCCAATAAAGGAGCGCTATTCCTCCCTTTTCCCAGCAATACGCATATCGTCAGTGGTAAGGGGAGTGGAAGAAGCTTTCCAAGGAGGAAGGAGAGTGGAAGCTCGTACGAAGTGCAGAAGCGTTGCGCGAAGCGACAGAAAAATGCGCACACTGCGCGGTAATGCTTTTGTGAAGATCGCAATTTTGCGGTGCTCAATGAACATAACTCCTGAGGAAAAGCAGAAGTTGGCGCAATCGAAGGAATATTTTCCACAAGAGCTATATAACAAGGAGCATGTAGCTGGCCAGCCACACGCTGAACATCCAATGCATCGCGGCAAAATCGCTTCCCGCGAAACCCCAGTATGCGTTCAGGAGTGCAGCCAACCCCTTCGTATTGAGCAATAACTCAAGAAGCAGGCCCCCGAACCGCTAAAAGAGGGTGGCGCGCAGCCTTCACTTAGGACGACGCCGGCGCTGGCGAAAAAGGCCAGGAGGCGGCTCATCTAGGTTAGCTTTAAGCCTCTCTACGGAACTAAGGGGAAGCAAGATTTGTCGATGCCTGGGCTACATGAATTGGTTGGCTAGTGGGTTCAGCAATATATTCATCAGTTGGCTTATCTAACACGTCCTGCCAGTCCGGTTGCATCCCGATGCCAGGGGCAAGATGGCATTCCTCACCTGGATAACCAAACTAGAGTGCATATGCTGCCTATTTGTGCCGACGGATTCAAACTCTAAGCTACAGCGGCAGATTATTTTCGAGTGCTTGCGCGTAGTCAATGAATGTTTAATGGCTATATGCCATAACGAAAACCTTGTTTGAGCCGGAAAGTGGAGGAACACTTGCAGCACATGCAGCGTATGCGGCAACTGTGGCATGAGAATCAGTGGTTTGTAAGGATTAAAACTGTTTTTCTCTACAAACAGCAATCCTTTTAGGCCTTCGTCTCTACACAGAAGCAATCTAGCCATACCCTACGGCTATTGGGGCCATTCGGAGGTAGCAACTTACCCTGTACACTTCAGCCTTTTCAGACAACTACGATCGCCTTCAGAGCCCTTTCTCCCTTTTCCAGCACTCGGGCTCCCTGATCCAGACAGGCGCTTCTTTCTAACGGCTGGTGCAAATGGTACAGCGTTTGGCGCGACGGTTTCTCAGCATATCAATGACCAAGAAAAACATTAGCAAGTCTCCTGCTACTCACTTAATTTAGAGAATGAAGGCAAAAGTAACCGACGCATGGGAAGAAACTATGCGCTTCCTAGTAGGCGCTAAAAACGTGCCGGCACTTCATATGGTGAAGTACTGCAGCTCGCACTTCACAGGTCAAAGTCACCATCATTCCGTGGTACATCTGACGACGGGTTTTCAAGACTACGATAATGAAGAGGTTGTTCGGTGGCTTTGCCGGCCGGCCCAGTACGGCCTTACACTCAAATGTAACCCGAAAGGGAAGTAAAAAAGAATATGAATTTTTTATCTTACCATCTATAGAAGGGTTAAAGAACCTAACTATATGCCTGTTGAAGAAGGAGCTGACGAGTCTTAATTATTGCCAGCACTTGATTAAATTTAATTAACTGAAGCCACAGTTAATGCGAGTTATTATATAATAATAACAATTGCTTGTAATTAAGAGCCCGAACCCGAATAAATTAATCTTGTCCAGAATGAAATATAGATGAGTCTATATAGAGGTTCGAACTGGTTGATATTGAACAATCACCAGAAGAGATGAGATTAGTGGTGAAATGCTTACCGAATTCGGAGCTAGCTAGTTCTCCTCGAAATGCGTTGAGGTGTAGCTATTATTAATATATATTTAAGGTGGTAAAGCACTATATATAATATTTATATATTTATATTTATAAACCTATTATATTAATTATTTATAAACTAATAATACCTAATTATATTATAAAATAATAAGTGAGACTATTGGGGAAAATCTCAAAAGTCTAAAGGGAAACAACTCATATCATAAATTAAAGTTTTTAAAAATTCGCTGGCGCACTCTGCTGAAGCTCTACCTGCAAGGCAGTTGTTTTTTTACAACTGCGCTTGCTTGCAATAATACCCGTTTCCTTTCCGATTTGAGTCCTTATTTTTCCTCAAAAAAGCACATGGCTGTTGTTCTTGCCTAACTCAACATTGGACAACGGGATAAGCACTACAGCATAGACGATGATCTCTTGTGGTTAAACATAAATCGTGGACTCCGCCGCCTTTGGGGTCCAGCTTCTCACCATAGAGATGCTTCGCGCAAAATGCACTGTCACAGTTTAGCTGGCAAAAATGGGGTCAGCACAGCATTGGAAGGGGTGAACAGGTTTTTGCAGTGCCCTAGGACGCGCCCCTCGGCTGAATAATATGCGCTTGCCTATCCGGAACACCAGCAGCGAACGCTATGGAGCGTTCTCGTTCTTGGAAGCTTACAGAGTCTTCTCCTAAACCAGTCTGGGCAGACATCTCACTGGGTCTCGCAGTAGGCTTACCATCGGTTAGAGGTTGCAGTCGCACTTACGTTGAAAGGGGTAAGATGTGCAAATATGCCCACTTCATCCCCCGATCGAGCTCAGTTACAGAAGATGGAATGCCCCAACTATTCATTGATCGTCTCGGGAAGCTCCACAGTTTTCCGAAAAGCATTGTTACTGACAGGGACCCGAAGTTCTTTAGCGTTTTCTGGCTCGATTTCCTGCATTGACTCTATAACCAGAAGTTTGCACGGCCCTCCTGGCAAGGCCTCAACTGCCGCCGAGCTAAGATAGTATGGACTGCCCCTTACACATTTGTAGGCATTATTGCCTGTTTGGTACACAGGACGGCACCGGAGCTTAGCTACTAAGCAAGCGGCCTATAGGAAGCACCGTTGCCTACGTGGCAAGCAGGGATTTGCACGAAGGCACGCCAGTTTAGGGATTCTCTTCCATTAGTTCTATCGTGCTCAGTCCTTCAGTATATAGCGCTTGTTGGAAGTTTTGGAAAGTGTAGCTGGATGCCTCCTTTTATGCCCCTTTTTGGTCAGAGTTGAGTTCCTTTCCCCCACCGGCCCCTACCTCCGTCGGTTGTACCTCCTGAACTTCTCAATATCGGCAGCATTGCGCTGCTTCCTCCATTCCTGGGCCCCAGGTTTCTCTAGTAACGTATGCAGCTTGAAGTCTGCGATGGAAGGGGTCTCCAAGATCAAAATGCAGTAAAAACCGCATGACTATGCGCCAGATTGCCAACTGTAACAGTACCGCGGCAATGGCACGCGTGGTTTGTCTTTGAATCACATGCCCCAATTGAAATGTAACACGGGAAGCTTCCGTTTGCGTCAGAATTGGGCCAGTAAAGTGATCAGCATTCGATCAATACAAATGACGCTGTCGAGATGGCCGAAAGCTTTACTTTTGTTGCTCGAATCCAGCAATTGACATCTGAATACTTCTCAAAGGCCTTCAGAAATGCATTTCTCTACTGAAGGAATTTTTCCATAGCCAGCGTATAGGCTTTTTGCGCAATTGAAAGCAATGAGCAACTGCTGTTGCAGATCATAACGGTCTTAGGCTAAGGACGACCACTTTCGTTGCAGACGGCATCTGGCTAGCGATAAACCCTTACGCCGCTGAATAGATGCGTGCATATTGTTCATAAGTGGAAGGTGTTATTCTGCGTGGAGTTCTCAAGCAGCGAGCAACGGCATATGGTGCGTTATATAATGCACTGAGGTATCGGAACTGCAAAGCCCGTGGACTCTGTAAATCCTTCACTTTAAGTCTGTACCCGTGGGGTGTTCCATTCCCCACATATGGCGTCCATAGCAGTTCCCCTGTATTTCACTTAGATTCCGATGCTTCGTCTTCATGTACGTTCATGCTCCTCGTCCACCCTCCACGCTCACCGGTTGAGCGTGGAGGGTGGACTGACGGTCTCAGCCTCCCCTTCAAGCCTTTCCTGCCATGCTTCTCCCTTGCGTTTAGGTTCTCACGCATTCTCTTGTTCATTAACCCTTCCGATTGTTGGGTATGCCGGTAACTCTTGGCTGTCGATGCGTTTCATCGACGTTTCATCACGTGTGTTCAATCAGACCAATGGCCCTCCGCGCGTTTTCTCAGCTCCCCCACACGCCTCTCAACGCTTAGTGCTTCTGAAGGAAAATCCGTTGAACATTTAGGGAAGATGGATCATTGAATCTCCCAGAAATTTGAAGGAAACATGATGAGGGGCCGAGTCGTCGTATTCGCATCAGGAGCTAGGTGAAAAGATGCTGGCGTTCGCTTCGGATACGCAACCCCAACCTTTCCAGATGTGCTTGTCCAAATAATTGCCTATTTATTATTTTGTTTGCGTCTACGGATGACTCGAACAATGCATGTCTTCTTTGGAGGCAGGTTCTGGTTCTGGCAGGCCTCTGGCGATCCGCATCGCCGCCGCGCACCGCGCCTTCGGCAATGACCGCCGGCGGCTGGAACTCTCCTTTTACCGCCAGAACTATCTTCAAATTCGATTTTTAAAATGTTTTTTTCGCACATAGATAAAGTACTTAGCATTATGCACAACTAACTGCGACGATTTCGGCCATATTTGCGTTTTTCTGAGAAGGAAAGGGCCGGTCTGGCGGGCGGTCGTCGGCAGCGGCTCTACTGAGCAGTGTGTTCACGCCTTTACCCGTCTCGAAACGAATTCTATTTTAACTCACAAGTCCTTCCCCCTCGATAATGCAGGGCCGATATGCACTTGGAGTCCTTCTGCTGCTCGGCAGCGCCGCCTGCTCAGCGGCGGAGCCGGCAGCGGTCCTCGATGAGTTGGGCTTTTCGGGTAAAGAAGCGACGCCCTCCCATACCCAGGAAGTCGAAGAACGTGCAGAGGAAGAACCCTTAACCACTCCAGAAGCTCGTTTGATTAAGCTATTCAGAGATGCGGCCAGTGCAATCGACAACGCATCGGCAAACGGGACACTTCCTTTGAAGCCCCCAGCCCCACAGGGACCAGAAGCAGAAAACGCAGTTACAGCAGTTCAGCCAGGTCAAGTTGGTGCTCCTATCTCAACAGTCTTTACAAATCAAGCTAGAGGCCGCGGACTCTTGCTCTTCGGTACACTTATGCTGGTAATAGGCATTGTGTTGTCATTAGGAGGGAACCGCCCTAGCGCTCGAGTCCAGCCTTCCTCGATGGACGTCACTTTACAGAAGACCTTGGAGTTGATGGACACACTAGGCGTCAAATCAGCCTCGAATTTAGCGGTTGGTTGCATCATAGCAGGGCTTATAGAGCTTTACCGCAGTCTTAACGGCGGCCAAAACTCTCCCCAACCAGGACAGACAGCTCAACCCCCTGTCAGAGGCCGCATGCTGCTGTTTCTCGCCTTTGGTGCCCTTCTTGCCTCTCTTTCTATGGCAGGAGTGGATATTTCAAATCTCAATGTGAGCGAATTTATGCGGGTGCTCATTCAGTATATCTCCAAAGCACATTTAGGCCTCTTCGCTGCAGGAGGTGCGGCTTTTGTCAAGAGCCTCTACGAAGTAATGGAGCATCAACAACAGCAGCAGCAACAAAGCGGCACTTCCCTGCAGCAAGGCACAACTGGAGCGCCGGCCGACGAGAAACAGCCCACGTCTGCAGAAGTGGTTGGAGACCTTACAGCGGCTCCCAGTGCAGAAAGTAACGAAAAACCGGAAAAGAATGGCGTCGATGAGATCATCACAGCTTCTCAGACCCCTTCTGGAGAGCCTAGCCTTGTACAGGGCTCCTCCTCTGGGGAGCAGGCAAAGCCGGTAGCAGGCGCACAAGCAGAAACAAAGCAAGAAACACCCATATCCACAGAAGAGGTTCCTGATAAAGATATTCGCGGGGAAGGCACTACTGACGAAGCATCTGTCTCCCAAGAGGCCGCGAAAGATGCAGTAGGAGGACAAGCGGATTCAGACCAGAATGACGCGATGGAACGACACGCTGACAATGCTGCTCCTGCTGAAGCCGGCAGCACAGTTGCTGCAGAAGTACATATGCCAGCTCCCCAAGAATCACACGAGCACGTACAAGAGGAGCCGGAGTTGCGAAAGGGCGCACCAGATGAAAACTAGAGGGCTGAAGCTTTTCAAATGTTGAAGCTCATTCTAGAACTGAGACCCACAAGACAGGCGCTGCTGACGGAGATGAGTGCGATTCCTCGGCGGGCTCACGTGCATCTCTATCATATATCTATATCTATATATCTATATATATATATATATATATATATATATATATATATATATATATATATATATATATATATATATATATATATATGCATACGTGTTTGCGTGCATACACTGTAAGAAGGGGGCCTATGCACCATCTTCGAAAGCTTAAATCTCTGCCAGCAGAGATTGGGACGCCATATGTGTCACTTCATTAAAAAAGACACGGGGATTCGCTGTCGACGAGGGAAGACAGCGAATGCACAAGCAACCGTGTGTGAATAGTTTCAAATATGAGGAGCAGCGAAATAGTATTTTGTGGATCGAAAATCGGATTTGTCACTGTTTGTAACTGCTTAATTGACATGTGGAGGACTCAAATGGAGGCAATCTCCACTTTGTCCATTACCGTGGTGCATCGTTTTTAAAACCGTGAACAGAATAGCATTTTGTAAACAATGCATACACAGCCTTGAGCCTAATCTTCTGATTGGGGCCTCCATCAACTACCAGCAAGAAAATGATACAAACGAGAATCACTTAGTAATTGAACAGCCCAACCTGGAATCGACTAGACACGAAATATACTCCATCTTGCTGTAATTTCTGTGCAGACACCTTGAAAAAAAGAAGGTAGCCGCAGTGTACAGGAGTTGCATCATTGACAATGTGTATAACCCACCTCAAGTGAGAGGGAAAAGCCTACTGGATATAAAGAACGACTCGCCATAATTAGAAAAAAAGGATGGCATGACGGGCCAGTCCGACACCACATCCTTCAAAAGCAGAGCTCGGCGGCTCTACTGGCTGTGCGGGCAGTGCGGCGGAGCTAGCATGGCAAGCCATGTGCAAGACCCTTTTTCCAGAAGTATAAAGTGTACCAACTGTGTTACTCCAGCAGCCAGCAAAACGCGCTACATATCTTCTCCATTGCGAGCCCCGCCTATGCTACGGAAAATGCGGGAGTCGGTGGAAACCTGCATCCAAGGTGTCAAATCCACAGACAAAGTGACAAAAGTGAGAGGCTTTGGGGGCATATATTGAATTACAGCCACTCAACGCGGTGTCGAAAGTAGAAGGCCAGAATCCCCCATATGCTAAGTTGATGCTGCGTGAAACCTGATATAAGGAACTGTCAGCATTGGCGCAGTTCGTAAAAAGCCAGGTGGAACGGACATGAAGATAATGCACCGCTGATCCAACAAAGGGTTTGAGGTGCAGTAAGTAAGGCCAAGGTGTTCAACGTGCGCTATCTGCAGAACGCAAGAAGAGGTTCATCCTTCATAGAATTCATTCACGCCAGCCCCCCCAAAAAGGTGAAACATTCAGCTCTTGGCAAGGACAGAGGCCCAGCAAAGGCAATCACCACCCAATACGGACGCCTCCTTGCTTATGAAGCCCGTTGAAATGAACGTCTCCCAATAATGCAGTGCAGCAGTAACCAAAATAGTGTGTCGCAAACGACAAAACGAAGAGTGCACCACCTGCCCAACACCGAGGCGTGAACATCCCACCCTTTCAACTTAAGCGACTTCCTAGTGAAACAGAGGCCCAGTCGGCTGGATACGAATTCCTGCGGTGAACAAAGTCTTTCCATGAAGGCCATTGCCAAATAAACCCCAATTCCGGTAGCCCAAGCTTGCTCCCTAGTATCGACCAAAGGCGGGATGAAGTGCAGTTGCAAACGCCCTTCAGTAAGTTCGTGAAGCCACCTGATTTATAGAAAAAATCATGCCGAACCTAAAGCTGATATGGAACACACGTGTGCAGCCACCCGTTTGCATTCTAAGGCAGTTTTCTCCCCTTCACCTCCAGCCTTTCAGTCAATGCAGGATGTGTTAGGCATTAGCACCATCACGAGTCAACGCACTTGCCCACTCTCAAAGGGCTATGTGAGCAAAACAATATGAAGTGGACCGACGGGGTACTTTAGTGTAAGTGTCTGCAGCTTCCATGCGGCAGCGTAGAATCAGCTTGAAGCAGCGTCTCTCGCCTCTTGCTGCACTGCCCTGGGACGTTTCTGTTTATTAGAAGGCTCTATAACCTTAGATGTGTTCCCTAATTTCGTTGCTTCGCGCTGAAGTGGTATTCGTACTGACGAGTCATTAGCAGAACCGCACATCCTCAAATAAACTCAGTAATAGTCCCGAGCTTTTCATGAGCCTGTAAAGGCTAAGCGCTTTTCCCTTTCCTCTTCACCTGCTGTGAGATCCCCTTATCATCACCGGTAAATTCACATCTTTTCTTTAGGCCTCACTGCCTTTCGCTCTCGTTGAGGCTTGCTCGCGTTTAATCGCGCCGATGACGTGTATCTCTTCAAACTCTTATTCCCGTGCCAGCGAATAGCTGCCGTCCCCCGTGTCTCTGTTGGCATTTGGACTCGCTGTAGCAAGTGAATACCTCTGCTGAAATGATCTTAGGGTTACTGCGCTTTGTGGTCGGTGAAGTTCACTGCTCATGAGGCCAATTTTCACACCAGCTGCAAAACAAAGGCCGGAGGAGACAAAACAACGAATACCTGGGCTATTTATGAGGCTTATCTGTTCACGAGTAATAATGCAAAAGTAAAAAGCGGTCTTCCAGGTGCTGGAGGAAGAAACGGAGCCAGGGGGAGGCTCCGTTTCTTCCTCCAACGCGTGACTGCTACATGTTCACCCAGGAATTCATAGCAGCGCTGATAGCCTCATTTCTGTCTAGCATACGAAGGCTGAGAAGACAGCGGAGGGCCCACAAGCGCGCTTGAGTCTGTGCGCTCCGTAGTCGTCTGCAATTGTGTGCAGGTGCATCAGCGTGTGCGTTTGTTGAGCACACGCTCGCACATATTCACGTGTGCGAATATGTGTGAGCGTTTCTCTGTGCATCTGTGTAGATCCATCTGTGCGCATGCATCTGAATGCATAAGATCATACTTTCATGGGAGTGGGTATTTGGTTTTGCTACACCTCGAAATTGCATGTGCTCCTTCAGGACCTGGTTATTCGCCCCCGAAGAGGAAGGGCTCCCAAGGCCGCACCTAGCCCACATTTACTGCATTTACCATGACTATTACACGCAAAGTGCTGCATCAAGCGCTGTTCGTCTTTTTAAATCCCACATTTGGTCGCTTCCTTCACAGTAAATCCCTTCGCAGAGTGTCCTCTGTGAAGATGAACTGCTCCCACGAGCAGCGGCGAGACTCATGACATGTAAAGGACCAATGCATAAGCTCAACTCGCAACAGCGTCTCAGACACAAATATCGCAGATGAGCACATGCAAGTGCAACAGACAACGACGAGCAACGCGGACCCTGCTCGGCTTTGAAGCTCGCGGCAGCATACAGCCCCGAAAAAGTTAACGTAATTGGTAGACGGGTACACAAAGGGCTAAAGCTACAATATACGGATATGTTTATTCGGGTTTTTGCTGAAAGCTTTCACGGAGAGGCTGGGGGAAGCCTCTCCACTTTGTGTTATCTCCGTAACTCCTTCCGGGGTCTCGATTTCTGTTCGGCCGTCGGCGCCAGACACCCGCTAGGGAGATCCAAGACCTTCTTATTTTTTATTTAGAATAAGGCCACTTCTCTTATTTGATATTTATTTGCGTACAACAACCTGTCGTCAGAGATATTTCCCTCCAGCAAGCCGCGAGTCACCCCTCCGTGCACGTGCTCGCAGTGAGCGCTACACCACTACTGCGGTGTTCAGCGCGTTTTGTTCTTTCTCACAGAATATTGAGTGAAGAATTTGAAATCCAGTTTTGTCTGCCTTTCTTCCAAGCACGCCTGTTTCGGCGTACTCCTGTCTCCATGAGCGAGCCATCCGGCAGCCCACGAGCGTACGGTTCGCTCTCGCGAAGAGCAGCCTAGACTGCCTCAGTAAGGAAGAAACTCCTTCTGCATCATCCAGAGAATGGCAACTAAGCGTCGAGCACTAATTACCGGGATTACGGGACAGGACGGCTCGTAAGCCACCAGCCGACCGTCGGCTGCGCCCTTCCCAGTCAACCACTGAACTAACCACCGCCCTTGCGTTGAGAACCAGCCCTAAATCCCATGCCTATGAAAGTGTTCCTGATGAAAGTAGGTATCGAGCGATCGTGCATTTGCTTGGAGCCCCCGGCTTGTAAGCTGTGGGTTTGACGGATTCTTTCGCTGCAATGGCTATGCGCTCACTGTCTTGCAGGTACCTTTCCGAGCTTTTGCTGCAAAAGGGGTATGAGGTGCACGGAATCATTCGACGCACCAGCACCACAAACACAGAGAGGCTTGCTTCCGTATCCGACCGTACGCTGTTTCCCTGCGCAAAGCTTCAGGCTCTTGCATTTTAAGCTGTGGTCTCAGAAGGCACTCGAGCACATTCGTGTTCATAAACCACAAGCGTGCATGTTTCAAAATGTATGGCGCATTCTTGGATTTGGGCAGGACGGTTGCACCACCTTCACTGTAGTGGCCTTTGCGTTCTTGTGTTTCTAGGTATACATCTACACTGTGGGGATGTTGTGGATTCGATTTCTCTTTTTGACATAATTTCGCGCGTGCGCCCCCACGAGGTGTACAACCTAGCTGCTCAAGTGAGTTTTGCTGCAGCTGTGCTGCTGCTGGCGGCTCGGCGAGCCCTAGGTACCCGTGTTTCCTTAGAGCAGCACTGCGTTTCAACGATATACGGTGTACGGATAAGATACAAAACATTCCTCTCCCCATGCGTGTGCAACAGAGCCATGTGAAGGTCTCATTTGAGATGCCCATACACACCACCGACTCAACAGCCGTTGGAGTGCTGCGCTTGCTGGACGCAATACGGGCTGCAGGCCTTGCCCATGAGACGCGGGTGTGAGCAGCCTCCATGCATGCAAGCCTTTAGGTTTTGAATTATTTGCAGCAGCGAGCTTAAACTGCGGCTTTTCAAAAGTATTTCCTACGCTGCCCCCTGGTGCAAGCAGGGAAGGAAGGTTGTTGGCTGTTCGTCTCAACCATCTCATAGACAACTCCCGAGAATCTCGGTTTTGCTTCTCCTTCCCAACTGACGCGTAATCTAAGCGACAAGTTAATGTATCCTTTTTCTGCCTCCGGGGGTCCTCTGCTGCTGCGTCTCAGGTTCCAAGCCTCATCATCGGAGATGTTTGGGTCGAGTACAGTGGAGCTGCAGAACGAAGAGACTCCATTTAAGCCTTGTTCTCCCTATGGTACGGCGATAACAGGCCACAACGCCTGCCTCATTTGGGCGTGGCTTCCTCAGTCCTGCTTGTTGTACTGCAGCCTCGAGTCGAGCCGGTGAGAGCAGTGCCATCCAGTGTCGCAGGTGTTGCTTCTGGCGCTGCTGTTACGCAGGCATATCCAAGCTGTACGGACATTTCACGGTGCAGATGTACCGCTCGGCCTATGGGATGTTCTGCGTCAGTGGTATTCTCTTCAACCATGAGAGCCCGAGGAGGGGCACCACATTTGTCTCGAGGAAGATCACGATGGGCATCGCCAGCATTCTGAAGGTGAGCCAATTCACTTCGCATTCGTGTCATTTCCAGCTGTTGTGTTTTGTCTTCTTCGGCCTACCAGTCTTGCTGGCTGATTATGGGGTTATTGGGCTACAGCTCCCTTTCACCCACTCGTTCACTTTCTGGCTGTGGTGGCCCTTGAGAGAGCCCGTGAGCCGAGGCGGATACACCGAACGGGGCTATGGCGCAACTCTCATGTCGTGTACGTGTTCAGGGGGAAAAGCATTACCTTGAACTCGGCAACTTAGACGCTCGCAGGGACTGGGGACATTCTCGTGACTACGTTAAGAGCATGTGGCTCATGCTGCAGCAGAAGGTCCCCAAAGACTACGTCGTGGCTACCGGTATTGCATCATCTCCGTTTATGCTCCCCCTTTGTAAAGATAACTCCTATACCTCATCAGACGTAAAAGACAGACAGGCATGCAAGAGCAACTGCTGAGGGTTTTCTGTCTTGTGTTCTGTAGGCAAACAACATTCTGTCCGGGAATTCTGTCAACTTGCGTTCGCTATTGCAAATCTTCCTCTACAGTACGCCATAGACACTGTCACCTTGATCATTACACCATTACGCTGTTGTTGTATTTGCTTGGTAGTCCTGCATAAGATTGTGCCTTGGTACTATGCCCTTAGATTATATACGTTTATGCATGCCATTCTGCTCTCCGTGCTCACCATCCTTTGTTGTAGTTGGATTTTCTCTACTCAGTGAGCGATTGCAGTAACATGCATGGATCTTGTTACGCAGTTTAGATGCGCTCGGAGTTGCGACCGAATGGTGTGTTTCGCCTTTGAGTCGCGTGACTGAGTTGTATGTAGTTAGTTAGGGCCGCTGTAGCTGAACAGAAGCTGTTATTTGAATGGCGATTGCCATGTGGCTGTTTTGCCTGAGTTCAAGCTGGAGTGCAGCATGCGGTGTCTGTGCAGGTGGCAGGGAAAAGGCCTGCAAGAAGTGGGGAGTTGTGGTGGCCGGATCCTGGTGAGGGTCTCTTCTGCTCATTTCCGCCCCACTGAGGTTAACGCTTTGAAAGGAGATGCCTCCTGCATCCGATCTGAGCTGAACTGGCGCCCAGAAACCACCTTTACTGTACGCTCCTTTCACCAAACAGCAGCAGCAGTAACCGTATCTGCAGCAACAGTAGCAACGTTGACACTAAAAGCAGCGGCAGCGGACGACAGCGGCGAGGTGGTCTCGCGTAGCCTCGCAGGTGTCCTTGCGGAGGTGGCTTTTTTTGTGCATGCGCCTGCTCAGTGGTTGATGCTGCTTAATTGCTGCTTCTGCTTAATTGTTGCTGTCCTGGCGGTGCATGTGTCTCTCAGGCGCTGGTGTTCGAGATGCTACAAAGCGACATGCGTCGGGCGGGTTTGCATCCCCCTTCAGCATTGGAGTGCAATCGCCGCATAGCCAAACACATGGGAGGCGCTGCAGACCTTTTGCTGGACTAGCTGCGAAGCTACTGCTGCAAAAGCGGTAGCTGCAGCTGCAGAGCAGCCAGAAGCAGCGTGCAGATAGGGAGTGCCCAAAGGGGCGCACGTATAGACCAAGGCAACAGGCCAGCGCAGCTGCCGGGTCCTATAGGCATACACAGCGTAGTTACAACGATAGCGATAGCAGCAGCACCAGGAACAAGGAAGCAGCAACTTAGTGCTTCGGAATTGCTTTAGACAGCTGTCTCTCCTCAAAGACACGAAAAAGCCAATGAAGTCCCCGCGATTTAGCGGTGCTGAGACAAGACCTCGTGCCGTCTTGCAGCCCCAGTAGTCGCAGGCAAAAGCAGTCAGGAAGAAAGACCCGTTCTGCTTATTTAAACAGCAGCAAAGGCAGCGGAAGTTGACTGAACAGCAGGAGCTGCTGCTGCTGAAGCAGTCTGAACACTGCAACACACGATACAAAGCGCCCTCTACCCCGCAGGGGTCAGCTCTAGTGCCGCTCACATTCTGGGTTCTTTGCAGTGGGGGCAAAGGTAGAGACGGGATATGCTGCTGTTGCAAGTGCAGTATGCGCCTGCAGCAGCAGCAGCCACATTCCGCAAACTAGCTGCTGCAGTGCTGCTGTCAGGCTCCAGCAATTCAGTGGTCCTGCAGCGGCTGCGCTGCAGTGCCTGCATGTAGTTGCTGAACCTTCTGTTTTTCTTTCAGGCGGTGCAACAGGTCCGCTAAGAGCTGCTGCAGTGCCACCACTCGCTGTTGCTGCAAGGACAGCACAGCAGCCACAGAAAGCAGGCAAAATCAAACCCCCCTCAGCCGCCTCATTTAAGAAACCATCCAGGCACACTCTCGTTTATCATACGAAATTACAGGCATTTCCGCTGCTGCATGTGAAGCTGCTGCAGCACGTATGTCACCTACCGCTTCTTGCACATTCTGCTGCCTGACTGCCCCCGGCACCACCGCCTGGTTACTGCTGCACGAGGCGAGCTGCTGCCGAAGTGCGCAATTTTCCTGGAGAAGCTGCTGCTGCTGCTGCAGTGCGGCATTGGCCTGTTGCAGCAACTGTATGTACACTTCAGGACGGGGCGACCATGCGGGAGCTGCAACGGGTTGCTGCTGCTCCAAGTGTCGCACTGCATTTGTAGGCACAATGGCTTCCTCGAGCCATGGCTTTTGGAGGTGAAGCGGCGCAGCAGCCACAGGACCAACAGCTTGGTGCTGCAGCACCTGCTGCTGCTGCAGCTGAACCTGCTGTTGGAGCGTCTGCTGCTGTTGCATCATAAGACTAGGCTGCTGCTGCAACACAAGACTCGGCTGCTGCTGCTGCTGCATCACAAGACCAGGCTGCTGCTGCATCACAAGACTAGGCTGCTGCTGCTGCTGAGGTGGAGCTTGCTGTTGCAGCTGCTGCAACTGCTGCCGCGCCTGGAGCAGTTGCTGCTGCAAATGTTGAGCTGTCTCCTTGAGCTGTCTCCTCTTGTCTTGCTGATGCTGCAGACGCTTTAGCAGAGAAGCATAGTGGAAGAAGAGGAACGTTGGGTCGGTTTGCTGCATGCACACAATCTCGACGCAGCAAAAGCACCTTTGCATTGCTTGCTAGTGACACGCTGCTGCTGCTCTTGATACTGCTGTAGCATTGCTCTTTGCTGCAGCTCAGGTGTACAGGCAGCACCTTGGCTCGACGAAGAAGGGTCGTTCCATCGATGTACGCGCTGGTTGCTGCAGCCTCTCTACGCTGCTCCAAAAGCTGGTCCCCTTGTTGCAGCTGCAGCAGCTGCTGCTGCTGCTGCTGGGCGCCAGATAGCAGCAGCCAGGCACTGACTGAGTCGGAGCGACGAGCCGGGCAGCCTACGCGCTGCAGCGCTGCCTCGAAATCCTTGAAGCCAACCCTCTGGCTCCCGTGGAATGCAGCAGGAAAGACGAGAGAGACAAGTGTTTTTAGTTGCTGCTCCTGCTGCTGTTCCTGCTGCTGCTGCTGCTCTTGCTGCACTGTCAACAGATATTCTGAAAACGTTATCTCGCATAACTGCCAGAACGCAAACAGAGTGCCCAATGCACAGTTCTCCCGATGCAGCAAAGGGAACAACGGACCTCCTCCTGTTGGCAGCTGTGGCTTGCCGTTGCTTAAGCTATTTTTGCTGCTGCTTCTCGCTGCGTTGTTGCTGTCGCTGCTGTTCCTGTTTGTACTGGTGACGGCTTTGCTGGAAGACGAACCGCCACTAAGAGGTCTGAGCCTTGACTGATAGTACGCTCGCTGCGCTGTCACTTGCTGCTCCAGCGACTTTATGCGGCCCTGCAGCAAAACAAGTGATACGCGCACAACTGCTGCTGCTGCTGCTGCCGCCATGCCTGCTCCTCTTACATATCTAGTGCTGCCTGATGTTGGCTTCCCCGCTGCAGCTGACACAGAAATTCTGCCTGTTTGTACCTGAAGAAGCCGCTCCTTTGTGGCTGCGGCGCAGGACACTTGCTTCAACTTCTGCAACAACTCTTCCCTATCGTCCTTCACCTCAGATGCTCCCGGCTCCCCTTCCGATGCCTCTCGTGCTGTTCCTGGTGCTGCTGCTGCCGTTGTTGCCTCCCGCAGCCGTGGAGGGCCGTCGTTTTGCTGTAGTGCCGAGGACCTGCTGCTGCTGGTGCTCATGTCCCCTTCGCCGCTCTCAGTCTCCCCTGCACCTCGTCCAACAGACTGCAGCAACCTGAAGCGCAGCAGTGGCGCAAGCCGTACTACAGAAGTCAACAGCAGCAACGCCTGCCGGAGGATCACTCAGAAACCGCCCACTCACTGATGTGGAGCACGCGCACTACAGCTACCAATTCTATACCCCAACCATAAACCATATAGCCTAGACCTTAGACCCTACTTTTGGAGTTCTGCATCCTTGGCAGAGATAAGCTCTTCAAAGTGCTGCCGCTGGCGCCGCAACTCTTCCTCCAGCTGCATGCGCTCCCCAGCTGCCTTGGCCTCCTGCAAGACAGAAGCAGACAGGGCCGACACAGATAGCAGACACACGGCAGCAACATAAACCCCTGGCCTTTAAAAGAAGCCAGCGCAGCTGCTGTCCTCTTATTCAGGCGCACACAGCCTTCAAATGAGGTCGAAGAGACCCCTTACCGCACAAATCACGAGTTCGTGAAGATCTTGCAGCTCCCTTGCCACTGCTTGACTCTGCTCCTGATGCTGCGGCTCCAGATGCCCACCAGACTGTGAAGGATTCTCCTGTTGCTGCTGCTGTTGCTGCTGCCGCAGCTGTTGTTCCGCCTCTGCAAGGGCCGCCGAAGCGAGCCGAGATCGCATTTCCAGCTCTTCCTGAAGGCGCAAGAAGCAATTGCAAGAAGAGCAGCAGGCCCTGAAGCAGGCTGCCAGGTGCGGCTGTGCATGAGCAAACACCATCCACTGCAGCACAGCCTGATCTCAAGTCTATGGAGGTGCTGTGCAGCAGCAGCAACAGGTGCAGTGCGGCTAGACTAGTGTAGCCTACGTGCAGCAGTGAGTTGTCATGTTCGGCAGCCTCCAGCCTGAGCCGCTGCTGCCTGTGTATCTGCTGCAGCTGCTGCAGCTCGTCCTGCTTTGAAGAGAGGAGGAATTCGAGGCGCTGATGCTGTTGCTGCTCTCGCTGTTGCTGCAGCTGCTGCTGTTCTTGCTGCTCCTTCAGCCGCTGAAGACAACAACCAGCAGCAAGCAGGACAAAGTAAAGAGCAGCAAGGAAAGCGAAACAGCCACGACAGACACAAAAGCAGCAGCAGGTCCCCTTGCCTGAGTCAGCTGCATATTTTCCGCAGCGTAGCCCCGCTGAATCTTCTCCAGGTTCTCGACCTCACGCTGGAGAGCCTGCACTTGCTGCAGCAAATCCTGTTTGCTGCTGCTGCTCGATTCAGCTGACCGCCCCTGGTGCTGGTACTCTTCGATGCCTGCTCGAAAGAAAACGCGCGTTAGATACTGCGGATCAGCTGCTGTTGCACTCATACGCAGCATATATGCATGCAGCAAAAACTGCAGCAGAAGCAGCAGCAGCGTCGCTTCATTACCTGTTTCGGTGTCTGCCTGGCCCTCCAGTTTTTCCTGGAGCAGCGCCTTCTCGTTCCGAAGCTCCAGCAGTTGTTGCTGCTGACGCTGCAGCACCTCCTCCTGCTGCTCCAGAAGCTGCTGCTGTTGTTGCATTTGCTGCACGAGCTGCTGCTGCTGCCTCCTGTAGCTCTCAAGTTTTCGCTGAATCAGCGTTGGCGGCTCAGTGGCGGGGCTGCCATGTTCTGCCGTGTCGCTACAGCTGCCGCTGCTGCTGCTACTGCTGCTGCTGCTCCTGCGGCTGCTGCATCGCCCGCTGCTACGTTGCCTGTGCTGCATCTTCGCGACCATAATCAATTCTCTATGAAGTAGCAGCTTGCGCTCCCTCTGTGTGAGCACTTGCTGCTGCTCCTGTTGTAATTCTTGCTGCTCTTGTAACAGTGCTTGCTGCTCTTGCTGCTGCTGCAGCTGCTGCTGCAGCATTCGGAAGTGCTCCTGCTGCTGCTCAGCAACGGCCTGCAGCTGCATACGCTCTCTCGATAGGTGCTCCTGCTGCTGTGTAAGTTCTGCATCCAGCTGCTGCAGCTTCTCGCGCTCCTGTTCCAGCAGCAGCTGCGCTTGCTGTAGCTCCTCACGTTCCTGCTGAAGCCCCCGTTGCTGTTGTTGATCCTTTAGAAGGGATTCCAGTCTCTGCTCCAGTTTCTGTATCTCTTTTTCGTGCTGCTGCTGCTGGTGCTGCAACTGCTGCTGCGTCTCTTGCAGCTGTTGCTCCCTTTGCTGCTGCTCTTGCTGCTGCTTGAGCAGCTGCTCCCGCTGTTTGTCAAGCTTCTCCTGTTGCAGCTGCAGCTGTTGCTGCCGCAACTGCTGATCCCTCTGCTGCTGTTGGAGTTGCTGCTGCTGCAGTTGCTGATCCCGCTGCTGCTGCTGAAGTTGCTGCTGCTGCAGCTGTTGCTCTTGGAGCAAGCGTTTTGATTGCTGCTGCATTTGCTGCACCGATGTCTTCTCCTGCAGGCCTTCGTCATCAACCAACTCCGCTATATCCTTGTCGTCACTGGACTCTCGCTGCTGCTGCTGCTGCTGCTGCTGCTGTTGCTGTTCCTGATGCAGCAGCTGCTGCTTGTTAAGCTGTTTCTCCTTCAGCTGAAGCTCGCGCTCTTTGGCGTGAAGGGTCTGCTGTAGCTGCTGCTGCTTTTGCTCTTGTTGCTCGAGGATGCGCTCCTTCTGCTGCAGCAGACGATTCCGGAGCTCAGCTTCCATACGGCTCGCATGTGATTGTTGGTGCTGCTGCTGTTGCTGCTGCTGAAGCTGCTGCTGCAGCACTTGCTGCTGCTGCTGCTCTTGCTCTAGCTGCTGCTTCAACTCATGTACCTGGGCAGCGTAGCTTTCCTGTGTCTCTACTAATTGATGCAACTCATCCAGCTGCTGCTGCTGCGTTGCTATTTGCTCCCTCTGATCTTCTATAAGTACTTGCTGCTCCTCAATCAGCTGGTGCTGCTGTCCCAGCTGCTGCTGCTGCTGCTCAACCTGCTGCTTAAGCTCCTTGAGATGCTCTTCCTGCTTCTCAAGCTGCTGCTGCTTCATGGCCAGCTGCTTCTCTAGCTGTGTCTGCTTCTCCTCTGCTTGCTCCTGCTGCGATGCAGCCTGTTGCTCCAGCGAGGTGACCTTCTGTTGTAGCTCGGCTTGCTCCTGCTGCTGTTTTTGCTGAAGCTCCGTTTCCTGTTGCTGCTGTTTCTCCTTCGCCTGCTCAAGCTGTTGAAGTTGCTGCTGCAGTTGCTGCTGCAGTTGCTGCTGTGCAGCTTCTGCTTGGTGTATGGCATCCTGCAGCACGGCATGCGCCTGACGCTGCTGTTCTTGCTGCTGCTGCGCCTCAGCAAGTTGCTGTTGCAGTTGCTGTTGCTCCTTCTGCTGCTGCCGCTTCTCCGCAGCAAAGGCGCTTTCCAGCTGCTGCATGCGCCGGAGCAACTCTTCCTTCTCGAGCCGCAGCGCCTCCAGCTGCTGCTGCCACCGCTGCCGCTCCTGCTGCAACTGGCTCTGCTGCTGCCGCAGCTCCAAATGCAGTGCGTATGCTTCGTCCATATGGCCAAACTCGGAGTTTGGCTGGCTGCCACTCGTGTCCAGATCTATATCTTGCTGCTGCTGTTGCTGCTGCTCTAGCAGCGTGATGTGCTCCTGCTGAAGCGGGTTGCAGCAGCTGCTGCTGCTGTTGCTGCTGGCAGCTTGACTAGCCATGAAATCAGCAGTCACATGGGGAGAAGGTCCTCGGAGTTTACATCCCCACGAAGCTGCCGCTGGACCATCTAGATCCGCTGCAGTTGTGCTGCCCTCGTGTGCTGCAGCAGACCTTTCCAGTGTATGTACACTGGAAACAGCGGTCGCTGAAGAAAAGCCGTCTCCCGGCAGTGGAGCAGCAGGTGACGGCAGATACAATTCGGGGGGGAAGGACGGAAAGAACTCGGAAACATCATCCCCAGCCCCCGTTGGTGCTGCAGCAGCTGCTGCTTCACTTGCTGCAGACGCATCCACTGCTGCAGCGCGTTCCTCTTCATCTAGGCCTGACGAGGTAACTTCATCTGTCCTCTTCTTAGAAGACCCTAGACCTGCGCCGCTGCTGCTACTGTCGTTGCTGCTTCTGCTACTGCTGTTGCTGTTGCTACTATTAGAGGCCCCCGTGATGCCGGGCAAGGCATCGGGGCTGCTGCTGACGCCTGGGCTGTTACGAGCATCTCCGCCATGAAGAGAAGAAAGAGATGCAGCCCGCTTCTCCCAAGTAGCCCTGCTGGAGGGCTCCATCTTCTCAGCAGCTAGAGAAGCAGGAACATCCGGCCGGTGCAGCAGCAGCGGCTGCTGCCGCTGCAGTCACAGGCGTTGCTCTCACTGTCGCTGCTGTCGACTCTGTGTGCAGCCCCGTCGTAAACAGCCCTACTGGGCAGCTTGATTGCGAGCAACCACACCAGCAGCAGCAGCGGCAGCCTTAGCACAGTAAGCAGTGTGGGCGGTCAACGAGCGGCAGCTGCAATAGCTGCGGCAGCAGCGGCAGCAGCGGCAGCGGGAGAATCAATGGCTACACCTGCTGCAGCTGGTTGTTGCTCCAGTCACTGCTACTTTATTTCAATATCAGAGCAGGAGGGGCAGCTGGGGGGCGGGGGCGGGGGGGGGTTACCTTAGGGGCTACCAGGCGAGATAGCTGTAGACAGACTTGCACGTGTATGCGCTGAGGTTGGAAAGGGGGCCCCCTAGGGGCCTCGCGTTTATGTTTATCTTTATAAGTTTAAAAGAGATAAAATCACTCAGCTTTCCTCTAGTGTATTTCGGTGTTGAGCAACACAACAACAACCAGCCCCAGAAGAGGAGGCCCAGGTGGTGCCCGTGCATTTGGGGGCTGGGGGCTGTGCGGTCCAGCCCAGCCCTGCCGGTCCTCTGCTGTCCCACAGTTCAAGATTTGTTTGTTTGAATAAACAAAACTATTAAAAGGAGCTAAAAACAAAAGCGGAGAAAAACTCAAATCGACGGCGCCATCAGAACACCCATGACACGGGCCACGAAACCAAAGCCCGCCGTTCAGGAGGCCCCTATCCCAGGGGCCTCTTAACAATATTTATCAGCTAAATAGATACACAGCCCGTGGAAGTGTTTAGAGGCGTCTGCTGGATCAGCGTCGCAAAGGATCTTACGCGACACGCCCCTCTCGGACGCCTAGGTGTATGGACACCGCAACGTCGGGATGGGGTTTCTACAGAAACTGCCGCCGTGGGTACGATGCACTTGCTGCAGACACCGCCGATCCACGGGCTCGTCCTCGGCTGCTGCTGATGAGCAGCTACCGCAGCAGCAGCAGCAGCGGAACCAACACGAACAACTGGAGAGGGAGGGGGGAGTTGGTGTGTTTGCGGCGTCTCCTCGCCCAGGTAACTCCTCTACCTTAGGGGGTAACGGTACAGAACACTAGACGAGAAAGTTGAACAAGCGAGCAGAAGCACCAGCTTCTTGCTCTTCTTCACTAATAACAGGGGTTCTCTTCCTCCGTGGGCTGCAGGAGATGGGTTCTTAGGTTCCCCCTCCGGCAGAGTCTTTCCAGTGCAAGTTATTGCATGTGGCCATAGTTAGCTCCTTAAGTCTTAGCTGCACCGGCTGTATAAAACGCGCCTTAATCTAATAGCGAGAGTAGATAGCCAGGGTTGGAGTGCTTGTATTGCACAGCTAGTGCTAGTGGTGGCGCCCCCGTAGGAATTGTACATTAAGATCAGCCTTCTCCCTGCGTCGAAGCTGCAGCCACAATCTAGAGAGCTATTTCTGAGGACAAAGAGAAGAAGATAAGCACATCTTAAATTCGACTGCTGAATTCGCGGGCCCTTATTCTGTGGTGTCTCTACCGCGAACGCTATGCAGTCTAGCAACAGGCCCGGTTATATGTAGCACAGACAAAACAGAAAGATACTAGGAGAGAGAAGCACAGTAGATAGACAGAGGGGGAGGAAATACTTGACGGAGGGGCATAAGACCCAAAACAGCATGGAGACGAGCAGCGGCAGACGCACACAGAAGAGGCAGTGCACGATATGCAAAGCAGTAGACGGGATGGCGCTGCAGCTAGCTGTTAGCTGAGGGGCAAGAGCAACCCCGGTGTCAGCGGTCTAGCGTTTAAGACATATTGCTTGGGGTTCCTAGTCTGTACTAGCTGTAAAGACAGTGGAGTGATGGGCATCCACAGCTCAAGGCTGCTGTTTTGTGTATGCTGGAGCTGAGCTGTGTTGACACGCTGCGGTGCTGCAGAAACAAAGGAAGGGAAAATCGCTCAGGCAGGCAACAAGAGGGGCGACGACAACGCAAGACACACCCCAGACCCCTTACAGCAGCAGGTGGTGTTAGGGACGGGGGAGGGGCTGTCTCCTTTTACTGTCGCCGTAATAACCTGTCCAATGCCCCCATATGAGGAAGACCTGCAGCTACAAGGCCAGTACTCGCCGCTGCCGCCGTCGCCCGCGGCGATGCAGCAGCTGCAGATCCCGTCTCAGCAGGCTCCCTCTCAGCGTAATTTGCTGAGGGAAGAGGCAGGGGAAATAGGCAGCAAGGGGGCTCTTGACAGCTTCAGCCCTACGTTTGCGACGGAGCTGCTAGCAGACATTGAACTCGATGGAGATACAGGAACTCCTACTGCTGCTGCTGCTGCTGCCGTCGCTGCTTCGGCGGCAGCCGGGGCCAACTCGCTGCTACATATAGACGTCCCCGTGCAGCAGCCTAGCGCCCCTAGGCCTTAAAACGGAGGCACGTGGGCTTTGTCCCTCTTTGTTGCTGTATCTTTTGCCTGTATGACAGTTTGCTGCTAGTCAAACTGCTGGCTTCACGCTGCCCCTTGCAGCTGTCTGCCTCCCGTTCGTTTTCCTTAACGGCGATCAGCAGTAGCAGATAGCTATCCTCAGCGGTTTCCTCTCGCCTGCAGCAAGCGCGCTGCTTGTGCGTGGCGGAGACACACGAGGAAACAGCAGCAGCAAGCAAACGAAAGAAACAACAAGCAGCAAAAACAACAAGCTGCTGATTCCTCGGCCAGCTGCATTTCCGCGTAGCTGTTTATTTGTCTGCAGTCGTTACAACGCATACATGCGCTAGCCCATTTTACGGGAGCATATATCAGTGTAGTCCCCTTCCATGTACAAGCATGCATATAGATATGCATACACAGTCTACAGCAGCACATATGCTTTATATATATATATATATATATATATATATATATATATATATAGTAAACCAAGGGCTAAGCCGTTTCCTGATGATGCGGAGACAAGAGAATGCTTGAGGAAACAGAACAACAGCATAAGAGGTAGAAAGGAGCCAAACAGAGACAGCATGAGACAGAGTTAGACAACGGGTGACAGAGGCAGCCGTACACCATTTGAGAAAATAGGCCGAAAGGCTGCAATAGGTGTTGGCTTAGAGCCTTGTCTGTTCCCTCTCTACCTTGTTTCCTACTGTTTGCTGTTGTCTCTCGCTGCCTCTTGCTCTCTCCTCGCGCTTGCTTTTTGTCTCCGTCTCTGGTGTGGAAGCACTCTCACAACTAGTGTGGGGTGTTTGTCTACTGTAGTTCTGTTTGGCAGCAAAAGAGCTGCGGCGTAAGCAACGTTCAGAGAACAATAAACAAACAAACAACAGAATCCGCAGTACATACAGCGCGGGGACAACTGCGGGGGGAGGGGAGCAGTCTCTCCCGCACCCATACAGAACCCCCCATACAAAAAACAAAAGCGTGTTGAATCTAAGACATTCTGTTAACAAAGGATGCAGCCCTTTATACTATCGACTACATTTCTTCCTCTCGTTGCAGCCGCTGTAGCTGCTGCTGTTGGTTTTGCTGCAGCTGTTGCTGCTCTAGTTCATAATGATGGTCCGCTGGTTTGTGCGGATTCTCCTCCTGTTCTTCCCTCTCCTGTTGTTGTTGCTGCTGCTGCTGCTCTCCAGACACAGGCGGCGTAGGCGGGGGGGCCAGCATCCTGCGTATGAGGACGTCTAACTTGCAGAGATCAGGGGCAACCAAGGCGTCTCCTGTACACCCTGGCATTTTTGCTGTTAAAACTTGCCTGAGAAAAAGAGAAATGAAGGCACACCCCAAACCAACAATTTGTGGGCTGTTGCCGCTGCTGTGCTGCTGACGATTCTACTGCTGCTGCTGCTGCTGCTGCAAGTGTGGCAAGAGCCGCTCTAGCTGCTGCTTCTACTAGCTGCTGCTTGCAGGTTTGGGGAGAGAATCTGAAGAGAGTTTATGTGGGACCTCACCCGTTATAAACAAGCCGGAAGACATGAGATGCCACTCCTTTCCTCTCGTCGCTGTTTTTGCTGCTATCTTGTTGCTGAGGGAAGTGTTCGTACACCTCAAAGGCAACAACAGATGCGTAGGCGGGCCAGATGCCCCCATAGACCTTGAGAGCAGCGAGCACGGCAATGAGGATCACATCGTGGGTCATGTATATAGACAGGGCTGGCTGAGGCGCCTCAGTTGCTGCTGATGATGGCTTGCCGCTGCTGCCCTGCTGCTGCTGCTGCAGGCGCTGTCTTTTGCGGATAGGGGCAAGAATCTTCCCGGCAAGTTCGTGAAAGAGGGGCTGTGCTGCAGCAGCAGCAGCAGCAGCATCTGCCCAGCCAGTCCAGAAATTGGTGATCTGGTCGTTGATTTGCTGCAGCTCTTGCACCAAGGCGAAATCATTCTGCTGCAGCAGGGGAGGCAGCAAATGCCTCCTGCCGCTGCAGACGTAAGTAAGGGCGCAATCTACAACCACCTCCGGCCAGAGGGCATCGAGGCTATCCGCTGATAGATTTAGATACTGCATCAGTTGCTGCTTTGTCTTGCGGTGTTTTGCTGTCAGTGCAGCAAATTCCGGGCTCGATTCCGCCTGTCTCCTCAGGTCGGAGACAGCTTGCGATGCGTATCCTGACAGCAGAGGATCTGAGGTGACCTCGTGGGTCTCCACCTGCATGCGCTGTGGAGACACCCCACAAGTCTTGAAGAAACCCTCCAATAGAAAAGCCCCACTCGCCAGCGTCCTCGATATATCTGTAGAACGTACAAGCAGCCGCCGGCTTGGGGCAGCTTCAAACTCCTTTGTCGTAAACAGCGGATGCACTAACTGCTGTTCCTGCTGCTGTTGCTGTTGCTGTTGCTGCTGCTGTTGCTGCTGCTGCTGCGTTGGAGAAGCAGGGGCCACGTAGGCTTGGCTAAAGATAGAGCCTATGTGGCGCAGCTGCACCTGCCCTTCGTCTAGGAGACTGGAGGGGACGCAGCTCCCTCTAAAAAGACCTGTCTCCTCTGGGTTCGCCACATACTTCTTCACAAGAGACGGAGATGATAGCTGGCCTGACCCTGATAAACGCAGCAGCAGCAGCAGCAGCAACGACAGCAGCAGGAGCACCGTTTCCGATAGAGGTCTTACGTAGAAACTCCAAAGATAACGTGGCGAGCAGCAACACCACCAACAGCAGCAGCAGAGAGAGCAGCAGCTCCACACCCAGCCAGTATCCAACAAACAGCAGCAGCAAAGAGCAGAAACGGCACGAACAGCCGCCGCAACAGCAGCAACAGCAGCAGCAAGATAAGCAGCAACAAGGACGGCAGCACGAGCAGCGGCAGCGAAGGCAGCAATAAAAGCCGCAGCAACTCACTGGAGTCGTTCATCCCCAGCTCCTCCTGAAAGGCACACTCCCATGGCGGCCCCAACTGCGCTGCTGCTGCTGCTGCTGCAGCAGGAGCATCATCTGCAGCCGCTGCTACTGCTGCAGCGGCTGCATCTTCGAGAGGGGTCACAAGAAAGCTGCTGCTGCCATCGTCGCTGCTATTGCTGCTGCTATCTTCAGCAGAGAGTTCTCGACGTGGTGTGCGTTTGCTTGTGTGTGGAGCTTCTGCAGCAGCTGCTGCTGCTGCTTCTCCTGCTGCTGTTGTACGTGGCTTCTCTTCCCCTCCATCATTTTCCGTAGAACCGTCAGAACCTGCTGCTGCTGCTGCAGCACAGTCCGCCTGCCCATGGTGGCCAACTGGGGGGCACCTCTCTGCATCGCTTCTCAAGGTGTCTTGGTCGGGAGCAGGACCTACATGACGAAGTCCCCCACTGCTGCTGCTGCTGCTACTGTCGTTGGTGCTGCTGCTGCTGCTGCTGCTGCTGTCTCGGCTGCCACTATTGTGCAGGTCGGACTCAGGAGCCCCACCCCACCGCCAACAGTTCCGGTCATACGGGGCCCTAGCGCCGTGTCGCACCAGAGCATGTACCTGCAGCGCAGCAGAAGCAGCAGCAACAGCAGCAACAGCAGTAGCAGCAGCAAACTCGGGCTCTGCTAATTGACCCGCGGTGCCGGCAGTGGGGCCGAGATTCACAGATAAACGCCAGCAGCAGCAGCAGCACACGTGCGATTTCTTAAAAACAGAAGCAAGTGAAACCGCAGCAGCAGCAGCAGCAGGAAGAGCAGCAGCAGCAGCAGCAGGAAGAGCAACAGCAGCAGCAAGACGTCATATCAGCCACCCTGCTTTAGTTTACCTGTTGGAGCTGCAAATTCAGCGCCTGAGCAGCTGCGCTGAGAGGCGGAAATGATCGTTTCTCTTGCACAGTCCACTCCTTTAAACAATACTCCGGGTATTCTGCTGCTACTGTTGCTGCTGCTGCTGCTGCTGCCTCCACGGCAGCAGCACTGGCGTCAGGGCGAGAGCAGCCCACCAACAGCAGGGCAAGAAGGACGCGTCTGGGGGACCCCTTGAGGGCTGAGGAGAACCAACAGCAGGAAGACATAGCGGCAGTCGCTGCTGCTTCGGTTGAGTCTGCGGATGCTGCTGCTGCCAGTGGTAGTGCTGGTGCTGCTGGTGCTGCTGGTGGTACTGCTGCTGCTGCTGCTGCTGCCGTCCCTGTCGCTGCCGAGGACTTGTGCCCGCTTGTAATTGAAACGAATGCCTGCAAACACGGCGTAGAGGGCGGATCATCCAGGCCCCTACAGCGCCTACGCCCCCGCAGCAGCAGAAGCCGCAGCCACAACGGCTGCAGCAGCACCAGCAAGGGGCCGTAGTTATAGCGGAAAGCTGATGGATTTCTGGCTCATAGGAGGCCCCTCAGGCCTAAGATGAAGAGCTGGAAGTGCGTAGCAGCCAGATGTGCAATAGTATTTGTCAAAGCAACGAGCGAGTTGCCAGCGCTAGTAGTGGCAGCTGGAGGATGCTGCTGCTGCTGTCGCTGCTGCTGCCGATGCCGCAGCCGCTCGAAAGCCTCAGGAAAGGAGCTTACAAGCAAGGCAGAGCCTCTGCTGGCGCTTATTCGATGAGCCGCCAACTGTGTCTGCAACAGTTAGCAGGTGAGGGGTAGCTCCGGGCAGGTATAGAGACCGTGCAGTTCGCACACCCAAGGCTCGTTGGCCGTATAGACCCACAAATAGAAGGCGCAGTATTGTGGGTGATTTAAAAATACATACATCTCTTCAAACCAAGCCATAAAGTCGGTCCTTAGTGCAAACTGCTAGAGCGTAGCGGTACCAGACTAGGGCCCCGCAGCCCCTCCAGGCCAGTGAGCAGCAGCCAAATGCCGGTTTTGTATACACATTTTAATTGGAAAAATTATAAACCTAGTTAGGAAGGGCATTTTCTACTTATTTTATGCTTCTACGAACCCATATGGTGAGGTTACAACGCCCAACTAGACAGCTGCGCAAACGCGATGGTGATCTGGGGTGGTCACGGTTGACCTGAGATGCAGCCAACCGTAAACCCTAAACATTAAACCATACATCTTGAAGCCTTCTCACTATTTAAGAAAAACACTACATACAGGCTTAATCTCGGCAACATGGTGGGATAGAGGAGGTATTTTCTTGCTGCATTTAACTTGTAAAGCGCCTCTATACATTGCATGATATGTCTGAGGAAGGTTGGCACATTCCTGCTTGCTCGTCGGTTGTTTATTGAGACCAAACACGTAGCAAACAATTGTATTTAGTGGTAATACACGCATCAAAAGGTGCCCATGATCTATTTGAATTTAGTCCGTGGATACCTACTTTCGCGCTTGCGCTGCCTGGCTACTGAGGAGGGCCAAGGAAACGTATATAACAATTCTATGCTTTTTTATTGAACGCAGGAAAGAATGCTCTGCTGTGTTTCTATGCATAATTTCTTTGCAGCAATAGTTGCACCAAGGTGCGTTTTAACAGGCCAAGGAAGCCTTTGACAATTCTATGCAACTTTATAGCTGGCTATGATAGCCAATAGCAATAATTAAGCGTGGTAGCACTTTTCCCGAGGAGAGAGGAAAGTGCCTAGATATCATTCCAAAGTATTTTTTCAAGGATTCACGCTTCCCTAACTATTGTAGCATCGCTTCTGTGACGTTGATACTCGTGCCTATACCTCCTTGCAGGCTGACTGTGGGGGGCCGCCTAAGGGTTTAACGGATTTCTACACTACATACTGCAATATTAGCGCATGCAGCGAAAATATTGGTTGTGCCTGGATGTGGGGCTGCCTTGCAGCACTCGCTGCTGCAAGGTGCATTGCAGCATATGACTGCGGGATCGTCCCTATCAGTTCCATGCCCTTGCGCCGTTGCGCCTATGAAAGCAGGAGTCTGGGGGGGGAGGGCAGCTGTTTTTTATGGATTCGTTCGTTTTATCCTTCGACTATATTGCAGCACGCAGCAGTTCTCAGCTTAGGTGGACGTTTCTCGTAATACCTAGACTGATTTAGGACCTGAACACTAATGGCTGGGCACCTCCTTGGATTGCAATGAGTGTAGCATCCCCAACTCATCCACCCCAAAAGCTTTTACAGCGAAAACATTGAGGAAAGTTTCCTCCGACAAAGAAGACAGTCCTTTGCGATGCGGGGGAACGCTACTTCTTGCCTCTTTTAAAATGTGCATTCGCCTTCAATAACCTACCGAAAGGCTGAAGTTGATATTACTCTCCTGCTTATTAGAAGGGCAGGCATGGCAATGGTGGCTATATTTAAACATAAGAACCAATCCTCTCGAGACCAACACGGGTCGAAAAGGCAACAAATTGAGACAGAACACAAGAAAAACTAATAAGGCAAAACTATCGGTAGAGTTCCATATCGAGAAGTATCATCCATTGGTGCTCAGAAGTCCAATGGTGAATTAAGAGCTTCCACGCTACTGGTTTAGGGAAACGCTGTTCTGTGCAGACACTCCACGTAGCTAACTGGGCTGCGGAGCGGGAGCTAAGTGACAACAGAGGGCTTCTCTCCAAGATGATGGAGTATTCACGCATCAAAGTGAAAAAAGGCATCACTTGCACAGCCTTAGCTGAGAAGGAAGGAAACGGGTTTGGAAGCAGTCCATATATAAAACCCACGAATGCTGGGAAAGTGAATTGCAGCCCCCCTCAGACAAAGATAGGAAGCGGGAACAGAAGAGAGCTGGCAACTCCGGCACTTAGAAAGCCAGGGGCTCAATAAAGTCGTTGCTTCTTTCGCACAAACCCTTGCCACATAATTGGAGATTCCGTGTGCATGAAAATTCATGAGGGTCTGGAAAAGCAAGATTTCGGGCAATGCCAATAAGGGAATCAACAAGGGATTCAAGGAAACTCCCTGTCCCTCACGCAGCTTACGGAAAACTGATTGAGTCAAGGGATGTGGCACCTGCAAGAGCAGCTGCACCACGAGTCGACTCTGCGCGTATTCAATTTCGCGTTAAACAGGAGGCTGCAGCCTGTTCAGTCTTCTTGTCTACTCACTGGCACAGCCTCTAGGACTAGATGATGGCAAGCAGGACGCCAGGACCGCCAAAACCGTGAGCACTCAGGAATAGGCTACCATGGAATGAAGCTTTTACGTTGTGCCAGTCCCTCACAACACAGTCTTTCGGCATTCCACGGGTGACTCAATTGGGCAGGCGCATTGAGCCCACAGTAGAAACTACTGTGGCATATTCACCAGGGAGCGGCGAGTGATTGCACTTCCCGGGAACAGCGAGTAGTTGCACTTCTACCAGCGGTTCCAACTGCATGCATACCCTCTACCGTAAGAGGATTGGAATCTATCCCCTAACGACAGGAGAGCGAAGGCTCGGAAGAAGCTTATAACCTCTGCAGGGAACGAGGGGGGAGTGCATGAAGTGCGCCGTAATGGTCTGATGAAGACCGCAAATTTGCTGGGTTGGGCCCAGGTAACACCCAAGGAACAGCAAAGTGGGGTACAGCTGAAGGAAAAGTTCTCAGATTCATATAAAAGCAAGGAGGTACAATATAGCCTTTGGTATCCTGCTGGTACGCCCACCTCGTGAGGTTCACTTTACTCCTGGCCTTGGCCCCTCTCTCACCCGCCTTCTCTCTTTTTTGTTCCTTCTGTTCCTTGTCTGTCACCCAGTTACCTCTGGGCGTGTGATACTTGTGGAAAGAAGGAGATTCGTACAGATGCGGCACGGCCTGTCTACAATGTACACTACCTTCGCGTGGGCTGGCTACGGGGTGCATACTGCGTACAGTGCCAGTTCAAAGCATAGAATGGGCTTGTCCGCAGTTGTAGATGAGGGTGCCTTGCAGCAGAGGGTGATGTGACTTATGACAAGACACCTTCCTCTCCGCGCCAGCCCCAGGTGTAACAAAGTCCCTTGATCTCACCTGAGGGCCGTTGCTAAAGGCAACAGCACTACGCTGCGTCGCGTATCCAAGACCCTTGCATACAGGACGAGAGCTAAGCTGCTTTTTTGTATCTCTTATCTATGGCAGCTTTGGCTTCCCTGCATGGTATGGGTATTGCCGGGGGTCGGGGGCTCTCGGTAGATGCTTCTCTAGGCAATGTCGTCCAAGGAAGTTTTAGATGAGTTGATAGCCCCCATCATTCACATGCCTATGAAAGAAATAAAACTAACACCATAGCACGGTAAGAAGTCTGGAGGTTATTGAGCTAGATAAGGAAGGCAACCCGTCAAGCAAAAGAGCATCTAACGCATAAGCCGGTTTCTTCTGTAGTAAACATCCCCTCTCACCGAGGAGCAGCTCCAACTAGTGCCTTGAGTTATATAAAACAAAGAGATGAACAGGAGGCCGATGTTTGCACGGGTAGAAAGACGAAAAATTTCTGGGGGGGCTCTGCTGCGGTCACGGGGCCCAGAGGGGATGGATGGGGGGGTGTTGTTGCAGCAGCCCCGCGAAGCTGTATAAACACTTGCTTTTCTGTTTTTCATTAGACGTTTAATATATTGGCATAACGAAAATTACAAGGTGGGGGTTGAAATACTCTTTAGATCTAGTCAGCCAGTAGCAACAGTTGCAGGAGCCACAAGTGAAGCAGTGGCTGCGGTGGTTACAAGATAATCTTAGCTAGTCTTTTGTTTTGTTTTTCTACGCGGATTGTATTCTATCAATTCATTAATTTAACGGGAAGTCAACCAAACCTCCCCCCAGATAGCTCTCTTCGCCTGGCTGCCGCTTTCTGCGTGGCCCTGAGACCCTTTACCCCTGTATCTTTGCAGGAAGACTGTAGCGCCTTGCTTTTCTTTATTTGCCTTCGTCTTCTTTCATTGTCGGCTTCTTTGAGTATCTAACGAGCCACAGAAGCTGCAGGAGGGGTGGCCTGCTGCATGGGAAGGCCTCGAAGGCCCCCTTCTCCTCAGGAGATTGTAAACACGCAATATTTGCTTCTGAAACCTCTGAAGCGATTCAGGAGAAGCAATAACAGAAGTAGCAACAGCAGGGACGGGGGGACTAGAAGAGGCGGACCGCTGGTCTGCCAGCCCGCTACGCCGGGCCGCGATGTGCTCCCTTAAGGAACCCCTTTAGAAATAGCTGGAGGTCCTCCCAGCGTGTCGGGCCCTGTGGGGGTGTGGGGTTCGTTTTATTTGTCTTTTTTATTTCTTCTATTTCGTCTAGATGCGGAGTCCCCGGCTACCCCAGGGGGCAGCTGATGGGGGCCCCAGGAATGCTGGGGTTGCCTCGTCCTCCTGTCTGCGGCTGTTTTCATTTATAAGTAATTTTTTCGATGGGGAACTGACATTTGAGGAGAAGCTGCTTCTGCAGCAGCTCCGACGATTAGCTTCCACTCCTTATGACAAGAGCAACAAGAACCACGAGCAGGTGTTTCTCCGTCTCTCTTTTGTTTATCTGTCCTTCCGTATATCTCAGCCAGCTATTCTCTGTTTTGTCCTTGCATATATAATATATTTCTCTATTTAATATTGCAAGTTCGCCTTACTGGTGTGTTTGTATCTATCCGATTTGTTTTGTCTCTGCTATGTTTCTTCTTCACGTCTTGTGTTTTTTTGTGTATATGTTCCCTGCTAGACCTGCTAGAGCCTTTTATGTTTTCTCTGTTTTCTTTACACATACACCATACATAACATACATCTCTCTTGCTTTGGTTTGTTTCTTAAAGAGGCAGATTCACTGGCATGTTTGTCTTCTATGCTATGTTTTGTGTATTTACCCTATCAAGTTTATCTGCGACATCGGAGGGCCATTTGTTTATTTATCGTACACTTGTTGTATTTCCTGATGTTTTTGCAGCTTCTCCAGCGCTTTTTCGTTATTTGTTTCCCCGAGGCTGCAGGGGAAGCCCTTGGAGAAGAAGATCCGCGGTGGAGGGAAGTTGGGTTTCAGGTGAGGAGGTGCTGCTGCTGCTGCTGCCGTTGCTGCTGCTGCTGCTCTGTCGTATGCGGCTCTCTCCCTCTTTTTGCTTGTTTCTGTTTCCTCTCCTATCACCGTACATGCCTGTTTTCTTATGTGGTGGGCTCGTGTCTGCCTTCTCTTCTATCCCTCTCCGCCTCCTCTCTCTGTCTCTGGCTTAATCTGTTTTTTGTCTCACGCCTCATTTGATGACTCGAAATCGTGGGAGTAAATCCCCTTACTTCTGTATTTGTCCTCGCCCTTTTCTTCTGTCCTGCACTGTGCTTATCTCTGGTTCTCTTCTTTTCTCTGTTCTTCTGCTGTCTTGACACCTTGTCTACTCCACATACGGGGGAGCTTCGCATTGGCCGTTTATTTACATGTGTCGTGGTGTTTTATCTCCTCCTTGGTTATTCTTGGCTTGCGTTGCGTTTGTTTTGTTTTTATGGATGCCCTGGTATGAGCTGCCCCTTCCTCCTACGCCTCCGTTCCGTGTGTGTTCTTCCTGTCTTTGCCGACTTCTCTGTTTTCTTTTTCTCTCTGTTTGTGTATATTTGTATTTATTTCGTTCTTTTGGGTTTGTCTCTGCCTTCGTGTCAGAGCGCAGACCCGAGACGAGATTTCAGAGGAGGCGGTTTGCTGGCCCTGGAGAATCTTTGTTTTTTTCGTCTCCGTTATCCCATTCAGTTTGAGGCATTTTCGAGAAAGAGCTACGAAGCGGGCTTTCCCATGGCAGCTGGCTTCATAAACGTTACGGTTAGTGCTCCTTACAGCTTCATTACTGCTGCTGCTACCTCTTCCGGATGCTGCTGTTGCTGCTGCTGTTGCTGCTGCTGCTGCAGTTGATCTTCTGCTCTTTTGGGATCACCAACACTATTTTCTAACCATAGTAATGGATATGGTGTCACTGTTACTGCTGATGCTGCTTCGACTGTGTGCAGCACATGCTGGCTGCCTACCTCCGCCTAACAGCGCCTTCGGGTTTGGGCGGCGGGGAGTTGCAAGCCCCCCGTCGGGCGCTGCGCAATTTTCTGCGTCTTTGTCTGAGTGCTTCTGCGGCTGAGGAGGAGACAGAGGAATCTTTACAACTAGGTGCGGGATGCATCGACAGTAGGGGGCCCTTCCACCCTGCAGCAGCAGCATCAACAGCAGCAGGAACAGGAGCAGTTAGCGTAAACTGTGACTCGAACATGGATGTGGGGGCAGAGAGTATATGGGGAGCTGTCTTCACCATGCCTTGTGATGGGTTTGCTGTGCAGAGACCGCCGCTCTGAGGATTCCCGTCCCAGGGCCCAGTAAATCCAATGAGGCCTTGCGTCCTCCCTCCAATTTGTCTTTGCCTCCGGGCAGGCGTTTGCGACGTCGAGCTTCAGATTCGAAGCAGGTGACGGCATCTTCCGAAGTAGGGCTTGTGACAGAGAGGCGTGCGTTGACAGTGTTTGGGCATTTGTTTGCCTGTGCATGCATCCGTCTAGACCATGAGCTTGCTCTGAGAGGGGCTTGGCAGCACGAGGGGACAGACCCCCCGCTGCAGTCCCCTCGCCACCTACCATGCCACCTATCCAACCATCGTAGATTGCAGGTCTCCCTGCAGCCGTCGCGGGGCCTGTCTAAGGCCTTGCATCATCTCCACGGCCCCTCCAGCAGAGAGGGAGGGCTTGCAGGGGAGAAATCCTCAGGATCCAATGTTGAGGGCCGGCCGTCGCAGGCCTCAAGGGAGTCCCTCTTGACGCCAACAGAGGGAAAAGGCGGAGCCCCTGGCTCGCCGGCCAGGTCGCTGCTTGCTCCAGACGACACGGGCAGTTGCCCAACGTCCGAAGTTGTTTCGGGAGGCACTTCGCCTCGATCGTCAGGGTGCCAGAGCTGTACCCATCCCCAACACGGACCGCCTGGCCCAGCAACGAGCCCTAGGGAGCGGGAACAACAGAGGCCTTGTGGAGAAGACCCCTCCGACAATCTGCTGCACCGGCGGGCGCAGCTGTGCTTTGGGGAAGCCTTAAAAGAAGTCAGGACGGCGGTGGACGCCGTGCTTTGTGATGGAGCCATGGAGACAGTCTCCGATCTGCAGGCCATCTGCCGTGGCTGCTGGCAGTAGAAAACAAGCATACAACAGTCACCCCAGTGTCTCTGCAATCCAAACGGTGTATACTAGATTGCATAGTGCTAAGGGTTTAAGGCGTGGGGTTTGATGTTGAAGTGCCCGTCTGAAGGTCGGGTGCTGTGCTTGGCTCGAGGGCTTTCTCCCGCAGCATGGGGAACACCACAACGCGCGGGCGATGAAGACGGCAACAGTAGTAGCACTGTCTCGTAAGCTCTCTAAACACCACTGTAAAGGCCTTGTATTTCTCCCTCAGTGACAATGCCGACACGGGAGCCTCGCTGAGGCGGTTTTCCAGTGCTTCCGGCGAAGTAGAATGATAGATTGCTGCTTGTTTCTAGAGTTGAGGGGCCGAGGTACAGGCCTGCTGGGGGATTCTTCCCTTCAAAGGTTAAAGCGAATTGTGCTTCGCTCGCTGTATAGCCTTCCCCTGGTTGAGCGTGGGGTGTGCGGACACCTGTTTATTTGGTCTCCTTGCCCTGGAGACGTCCGCTGTATCGCATAGAGGGGCCTTAAACGCTTCTTGAACTTGCATTTGAGGGATTCTACTCGACTACACCTGCTGAAGTGCTTATGCTTGCGTTGGCAGCTCCGATGCCACGCGGCGTAAAAACAAGAAGTTGAGACTGAAGCATATAATATAGTATAGGGACCTCTGTAGCTGAGGAGTTGAAGAACAGCTGCCGGTTTGCCCTTAAAAGTGCTCAGCGCACTGAACGCTGCATATCTAGTGTTTCTTCCTCTTTCTCGTGCTGCCAGCTTTATTGGGATTAGGATTTAGATTTGAGGGTTCATGTGTTAGGCTTCCGTGCACCGCACTAAATGAGACTCTCAGTTGGTAATGCACTTTGCAAGGCTCCTGGTAGAGGCACCAGAGGGCCTTTTCCGTACGATTAAACTCTTGTGCGCTTTGGGGGCATTTCCGTGTTCATCGGGGGGGAATCTTTATCGTGGTAGAAGCTGGTGTTTCGTCTCGAGACACACTAGAGAGGCACTGAATTATTCAATAGGTCGAGGTGGACTGACATTTGTAACGGCTTTAAATTAAATGAGCCTAAGACAACAACAGCCCTATTCCTACAGTTCTTTTCGTGTTCAGAGGCAGTTAGCAATAGTTACGGACATACCTACAAATACCGTGTTTAACAAACATTGGTGCTGTGCAACGACCAGAAAAAAAGGGTGGTAAACACCTAAATCCACAACAAAGAGCGGCGTATCTGTCGTGATATGGTGAAGATACACCCTATCGAAACAAAAGCACATTCAATTTGGAAAACGATGACAGCCACAAACTACGCTGTCAGCGTGCGTGAGAAAGGCCTGGGAGGGGAAGCTGGTAGAGGCCATCATGCAACGCAGAGGCCTCTGCAGCACCTGCTCCCTGATGCCTTATTGCCATTGCTTGCCATTGTACGCATGCACGCATAAATACATGCACTCCTTATTGGCTCGCCATTTAGTCTACGAAGCTGTCAGTCAGACGGAAACGCAGGGTCTAGCCGAGTCTACACTGTTTCTACAGGCGACTCTTTAAATAGAACTAAAACTCGATGCAATTTAAATTAAGATAAGGGCCCCGGTCTAGGACCTGGGGTACATTGGTTATCTCTTGCTGGGCTTTCTTCGGCTCCCTGCGGTGTGTCTTGACTTCCTTGGGGCTCTCCGGCTGCTTCCACGGCTGCATCACCAGCGGCATCAGCCACCGGATCAGCAGGTGCGTCTTGCTTGGTTTGTGTAACGTCTTCAGGGGTATCCGTAAAGTCTTGGGAAGAAGAATCTGCAGGCTCCTTCTGGGGGTTGCTTGAAGAGGTGGTTGTCGAGTCTTGAGGAGGAAGTTTTGGGGGGGTCTGCCGAGGTCTCATCAGAAGGGAGCGAACTTGCTCGATTCTGCGCTCAATATAGCTCCTGTACCTCTCCTGCAAGATCTGCATCAGCCGGAGGTGGTCTTGAAGATCATCCTTGGCAGAATCGCATTCTTGTTCATTGTCATGATTCACAGCAAGTCCTTGGCGAGACGCAGTACGCCTGCTATTTAGACCCCGATACCTCCCCCGGTGCTCCCTTAGCAAGTCGGCTACGTGTTGCGTGGCGTGTTGGTTGAAGAGGTTTAGGTAGAACGCCAAGTGCATGTAGGACGTCTCATCCTCAGTCAACCTCAGTGCTGCCGCCTGGGAAGAGAGAAAGTCCTCGTACGAAGTCCATCGGCCTTCTCCCAAGTACCTAAGCATGGCTCTTCTAACAAGTTGTTCCATGACGGAGTCCTCAGACTGGCCTTGTTCCTCTGAAGTTTGTAATCGGGGATCACAAGACCTCAGTGCCTCATACAGGTCCTCCAAAGCCATAGGTACCTGCGCACCACCCTGTTGACCACTCTCTAATGTTTGGGGATCTGCGTTGCTAGGCGCGCTTCCCCCATTCTGCTCCCGCGGAGTTCGGTAGCGTAGCATATTTCTGGTCAGAAAGGGCAGGCCTTCCAGAGCTGAAAAACAAAGCCGGCAAGGACACAGAAGCGTATGGCAATAAACTGCAGATCAGGCAAAACACGTGCTGGGCTAGTACTAGCAGGAGACTCCAGCAGAATGAAGCAACAAACTAGAGACACAGCTACAAAAAACCCCTTGCTAAGTCCTAAGCCCTCAGCCTGAAGAACCCTTGAGATTAAGTAGTGGGAAAAGAACTAACCTGATGCATCATCATTTCTAGTCTGTGGTTCTACAGATTGAGCGGCAGCAGGCCCCTCAGGCAAGTTGATGACGGGTCTCATGGAATCCTCGTCTTGGTCGCCTTGCGCGGGTAATGCGTCTATAGTTGCATGCGCTTCCTGCTGTTGCTCTTGGCTTTCTGGAGAAGACGGTTGGTCTTTATTCTCCGAACTTTCCTCGTTCTGCTGCTCTTGCTTCTTTGGCTGTTCCTCGTGCACTTCGTGCTGCTGCTTCTGTTCGTCGTGCTGTTGATTTTGTTCTTCGTGCGGCTGCTCGTCCTGTTGTTGCTGCCGCTGTTGCTGTTGATGCTGGCGCTGGCGCTGTTGCTCTTGACGGTTCGCTGGCTGTCTGTCTCTGCGCCTGCGTTGTTCCCTTAGCAAGAAGAGTTGGTGCCTCAACTTGCCGGACATGCGCCGCCACACAGCCCTTGCATACTGCAAAACGTCAAGCAGAAAACCACAGCGTTCCAGACACCATGAAACCTCCAGTGGTGCACGTAATGCACAAATTAAAAATATATATGAATATTATGGGTTATGGGGCAGTAGTGTGGAGCAGTTAGGAGCTGTAGCTCACCTCAACTTCGTCGCGGAAAATATGCAGGGGGACTCCGTTGGCGTTGCAAGGGGTTCGAGAGAGTTGGTGACCAGCGCGGTATCCTTGGGGAGGAGCGCCCGGGAACTGTGGCATCTGGGGAAGATGTGCATTGTTTCTGTCCGGGGCTCCACGACTCCCTTGCCGGAGGCCATGAGCTGCATCTCGGTAGGGGTGCTGATTCATGTTCCCCCCTTGTTGATTGGGGTGTGGGGAGTTTCCTTGACGTTTCCCTTTGTTTTTGGCTGTGAATTGTTTAGGATTGTTTTGCTGCTGTCTCTTGGCGAGCTCGGCTAGCAACGCCTCCTGCTCCACTTTTATCTTCTCCTGTGCCTGCTCCAGCTGCTGCTTGTGGTAGCCTTCCATTCCATAGGGAATCCACAGTCCCGTGCTATCATAGAATCCGAGGGGGGTGGGGTCAGGCACCCATGGAGGTACTGCGTGCCTGTTTCTCTCGTTTTGGTTGCCACCACTGCTAATGATGCTGGTCTGGAGCTGCTGCCGCTGCTGCAACTTCCCCAGATACCTATGTTGCTGCTCAAGATATATTATGCGCTGCTGTACGTACTTGGGATGCTGCCACCTCCCCTGCTGGTGATTGAGGTACTCCTGCTGGTCCTGCAGGAATTTGAGTTGCTGCTCCAGATATTGCTGCTGTTGCTGCATTTGTCTTTGTTCCTCATCAAGAAACCGTGGTCGCTGCCACCGTCTGTAGTATGGAATGCCTGCGTACCGCATGCTCGAGGATTGTGGTTGTTCCAGGTAGGCTTGCTGCTGTTCCAGATAAGCTTGCTCTTGTTGTAGGTGCCTCCATTGCTCCTCTAAAACGGCTTGCTGCTGCTGCAGGTCTTTATGGAGCAGCTGCTGCATCTCGTCGTCTTCGGTCGGCTTCTTTGGCATGTTCTCTTCCCCATCCAGGTTGCCGACATCTGATTGGTCTTGCTGCGCTTTCAAAGATTGCTGTTCGCGGTAGGCTTGCCACTGCTGTTCCAGCTGCATCTGCTGCTGCTGTAAGTATCTCGTCTGCTGCTGCAGGTATTCCTGCTGTCGTTGCAAGTTCATGCGCTGCTGCGCGTAGGAGTAAGGCCCGCGCGGCATCCATCGCTGTGAAGGCGGTAGCCCTGGCTCGTTAAAGTGCTGCCGCTGCTGCTGATCTTGCTGTCGCGGCTGCGTTTCATTTTGTTGCTCCGCACTTGGTGTGGCTGTGGATTCTTGTTGTTGCTGTTTCTCTCCCTCTGTTTGCTCATTTTGCTGCTGCTTGGTTTGCTCGGGCTCATCCACTTCCCTTTTCTCATTAGATTGCTGCTCTGGCTTCGGTTCTTGCGGTTGTTGCTGCTGCTGCGAGGGCGTAGACTGCTGGCTCGACCGCATTTGCTGCTGCCTCAGAAATTGCAGCTCTTCGGGATTCAGAGGGCGAGGCTGCTGCTGTGGCCGAATTTCTTCGTCCGGAACAATCACGGGTCCATCAACCTGCGCATACAAACAGCATTAGATGGCAAGATTCGCTTGTGAAGGATTCACAATCAAAAAATGTAAAAACTGCCGTATACATGCCGTGTACACTTTTTTGTACATTATATATGTATATATATATATATATATATATATATATATATATATATAATATACGGGCACTTAATATAGAACTGGAGAAAGCATGCAACTGCAGTCCCAAGTTTTCCGACTTACAGGATTCTGTTGTGGTGGAGGGGGAGGTGGAGGGAACACTATACCCGGTGTACGAGGCAGAAAGTACGCCCTTGGCTGAGAATAAAAAACAGCAGATATCACGGAAGCGGGCAATTATTTTAACACAAGATGACAAGAGAAATACTGCTAGCTTAAAAGGGAGAGTGCTTTCATTGGCTTCTGGTTCTTATTGCTTACCAGTGGGGGCTGCGGATAGAAGGCAGGAGCCGCAGCTTTGTGCCAAGGCCCCCGGGGGTTCACAGGGTATGTGCGGTAGCTTGGGCCATTGTAGTGCAGGGGTTGCTGATAACGTGGTTGTTGTGGGCGCGGATAGTATCGTTGTTGTGACTGCTGATGTTGATGAGGCTGCTGTTGGGACTGCTGATGTGACTGTTGTTGTTGTGAGTTCTGCTGCTCAGGCTGCTGTGTTAAATGCTGCTGCTGAGGCTGCTGTGGTGACTGCTGTTGTTGATGCTGTGGTGGTGACTGATGCTGATGCTGATGCTGTTGCGACTGCTGTTCTTGCGACTGTTGCCCTTGTGATTGCTGTTGGTGTTGTCTCTGCTGTTGTTGTTGAAACTGCTGTTGTGATTGCTGGTGTGGCTGCTGTTGGTGTGTGTGCTGCTGTTGTTGAGGCTGCTGTTGTGATTGCTGGTGTGAATGCTGATGCTGCTGAGGTTCTTGTTGCTGTTCTTGAGGCTGCTGTTGTGACTGCCGGCGTGACTGATGATGCTGATGAGACTGTTGTTGTGACTGTTGTTGTGACTGCTGGTGTGACTGTTGGTGTGACTGTTGGTGTGACTGTTGGTGTGACTGCTGCTGAGGCTGTTGTTGCTGCTGATTTGACTGTTGCTGTTGTGAACTGCTGAATCGCTGGGCATGCAAGGAGCTTTGCCTGGCATTGAGATATACTCCTCTCCCGCGCCGGTTGGAGGATCCCCTGGGCCTTTGTTGGGCAGTGGCGTTGGGCTGGTTGTTGTAGTACAAGGGCCTGGCAGGTACAGCGGTGTCTTCAGCCGGCGACCTACGATCATAGATCCGGCCAGCGCGTCCTCCGCGTCCTCCGGGGTGATTATATCTGCCACGGTGTTGAGAGTTTTGGGGTCCCTCCGCGAATTGATGCTGGCGGTGGGAAGGGTTCGGTACAGCGGGTCTAGAGGGGCATTGCTGCCCGCTCGCTGCCACCTCGCCATTGGTATTTTCGCACGAAGACAGAGGCTGAACCTCGGCTTGAGCTAAAGACAGCAATGGCGCTGTGGACTGTCCGTCGAATATCTCAGGGAGTTCTACTGGGGTCTGGTTGGCGTCTGACTCGGTAATTAGGTCCCTCATCAGAGCCTGTCCTCCCCCAGTCTCCTCCCCGCCAAATGCGGCCTCCTGCCGTCCCTCCTGCTGGCCAGACGCCAGCACAGGGCTAGCCCCGGGCTCTCTAGCTGCTGCAGGGGTATCCTCGGACTCTCCCGCTGCTGCAAGGGTAGCCTCGGACACTCCCGCTGCTGCAGGGGTAGCCTCGGACATTATCCCTGGTGCAAGGGTAGCCCCGGACTGTCCTGGGGGTGCAGAAGCTGTCTCGCGGATTTCAACTTGGTCTTCGCCTGTGCCGTCAACTTCATTGTCGTCGGTTGATGCTCTTGCTGCTGCTCGCGCACGGACTGCATTCACCGCGGCCCAAATCTCCTGGTACTGCATCTTCAAAGCCTTGTTTGGAGAAGTCTCTCCCGAAAAGGTGCCTGAAAAATGCCGCAGACAACTATGGTGTGTATAATATGTATGTAGTTCTGGAGATACGCTGAGGGTGCAATTAGCTGTGAAGAAATCTTATCGGATCGCAGGACGTAGTCACAGTGCCTAGCACAACCTTCCTCTAGTGTATAGCTTACCGCTGGGGCGATTGGGAGAAGAAGGAGGGGCGGGACACTGAGGCGGCGAGGTCTCCGGCGCGGCACGTTGAGTGTGCACAGGGCTGCAGGAACCGCAGGAGAAGGCCGCCAACAGAATAACGACGTAAATCTGGACTGAGTTGCACGAGAATTGCGCGCTGAGGACACAAAGGAGAGAGAAAAAGAGGCAATTTTCGGTATAGAACAATCTATGGTACTGTATTGTGAAGCATCAATAAACACAGGCAACAAAGAGGTGGCCCTTCGGTAGTCAACAACTGATATTGGACCCATGGGTAGCTAGCCAAGGTCCTGAGGAATATCTTGCCTCTCTGTAAAGCTCTAGTTTGCTCTATATAGACCGGTGTGCACGAGATAAACTGGTATAGTGCAATCTGTGGTACTGTATTGTGAAGCATCAATAAACACAGGCAACAAAGAGATGGCCCTTCGCTAGTCAACAACTGATATTGGACCCATGGGTAGCTAGCCAAGGTCCTGAGTAATATCTTGCCTCTCTGTAAAGCTCTAGTTTGCTCTATATAGACCAGTGTGCACGAGATAAACATCATATACACAAAAGAAACGCGGAAAAAGAGGTGTTAGGGCTCCCTGTCGGTGCCTGCCCGAGAGGTCTCGACAGTTGGTTAGCTATCGGCATATGACGGGAGAGATTAGTGACCTTAAGGTGGTGGCTGGCTCTCTTCCAATACTCATGAACTAAATAAAAAGAGTGAAAGTACTTTGAATGTGTTATTGATGTGGTTTATCTCTTGAAAAAAAAACAAGAGGCACTTACCGAGGCTTCGAGAAGAGACAGCTGCGCTTCATATTCACGAGGTGAGAACCGTGAATGTTTGACGAAGACGACCGCGCGAAGTAGTTTAAAGTAACGTAGAATGTGTGAAAATGGTATTCAAATATTATTAAAGATTTTAAAAATTATACGCTTATTAGTCGAAAAGGAATTTCAGACTTTTCACAACTGAATGCTGTTGAACGACTCGCCGCAACGCTCAGTGACCATATCTAGCGGGGAGACCCTCCGGCTGCAAGCCGTGGCCCGCGGCCTGGCTTGTCAGCAGCTGTCGCTGAGGTCCTTCTCTCATATTTTCAACTAGAAGTTATATTAAATACATATTTTCCAGAAGCCTTTCATATTTCTTAAAAAAAAATTGTGTTTACAGCGCCATAATAATCGATACACAATTCGAGCTGTATGCCCCTCCCTCCTCCCCCTGTCCCTGTGGTCACTTCGGACGGACCACTAATGTCTTGACTGGCATCGACCTGAGATTTACATCTCATATTCAGCTGTATTATCTTATTTTAAACTGTTTTCCTCATCACCAACAGTTTTAGATACAATAGTTGATATAAGGTTCAATAGTTAAGGCCTGTTTGTGCGACGACTCTGAGCAATGCCCCCTGAGCAGTCCTTGCGCCTCAGCACAAGCCCAGGGTCCTGTCATTTATCTATGTTGAAAGTAGTTTGTTTACGTTTCATTTCATATCCTGTCGCTACCCAATCATGAATATGCATGCATAGCGTTGAGGACGAGCCCAAGTAGGCATCGAGACAGGCCCGCATAGAGTTGCTAGCAGCTTGCTGGAGCCACGAAAACAGCATAGCAGAGCAATACACGGGCCAAGAGTCGTTAGAGACAGAATAGTCAATCGACTACTTACAGACAGAAAAGTTTGTGGAGAAAGGGAGCGCAAAACTAGCTGCAGATAGCTGAAACTGTTGAGGCCGCACAAGGCGTCCCTCCGCCTGGAAACATAACAAGAGACTAAGCCGAGCCCTTTTACATATAGTTAGATACACTGAGGCCGGCTAGTATACGCATATTTATAGCTGTTGAAAGAGCAAACCTTGGCACGTATTTCACGCATTTCAGGGAGCACACATCTGTCCACTGCTCAAGAGAGCCCTGAAGGAAGACTGCCTACAATCTATTTGCAGACGGAAGCTGAAAAGTACAAAGACAGAGCATCCCGCATATGCTGATAGTTGGAATGAGAAAGACAAGCAGGCAGGAAGAACTCATGGCTGCCCAACTCTTTACCAGGTGCCACGTGACGGCTCGACCTGTGAAAGCTTCCTACTTGAAAGACCCCCGTGTCTTTATTGTTTTGTCGTCTTAAAATATCCGGGTACCTTAGCAGCTTAATAGGGGCTCCTCCCGCGGAATCGTTGCAAGAGCAGAGGCACAAGAGAAAAGCCCGCCTGCGAGACCACTGGTCTTTCGCAGTGGTTCTTAACACTCCTCGCGTTTAAAACCCCCGTCAGACATAATGAGATTGGAGAGTAAGCGAGCCTTTTAATGTCTCTTACTTCCTGTTTAGTTTGTTGCTTCAGCTTCAACAGGAACTGCTTGACTTCCCATCCAGGCTAGATGTTTCTCTCCCGGGTTTAGCTAACCCTTTCATTCTTCTTAAGGCCGTGTGAAGCCTGTGTCCAGGCAGCCTTCGATCCTCAGGGCAGATACGCAGGCAAACGAGCCACTCGTGTGCTCGTCAAGAAAGTCTTGCTCTATACAGTCTCTTCGCAGGAGTCAATCTCTCTACAGGAGACAGGTTTTCCGCAGTAGACAGTCTCCCCCTTCAGTGTCCCCTAGAGGGATTCAAGCGCTTGCCTAGGCGTTCATGGAGACGTTTGTGTTGAGTTTCAAGAACAGTTTCTGGAGCTTGTCTTTCTTAATCTTTATCAGAAACAGCATAGGGGACTTGCAGGCATTTCGGCCCATGCAACGGCAGGCTATTTGTGTGGTGTCAAGTGAGGTTAAAAGAGGCCTCCACAAGGGGCAGTCCCTCCACAGACTGTCTCCTACACACATTCTAACGTGTTTCGGAGGGACATCCTGTGAGCCTGAATACGCAAAGAGCCATTTAACGGCCACGGTTAGACAACGCACCGGGCGTATTTGCATGCAGCGTCAACCGTCTTTGTCTTTCTGAGGGAGTGTCTCCTCCGTCTCTTGGGACATGTGTCCTCAGAGTGTACACGAGAATTTATGATAGTATTTCCACTCCATTGCCCTTGTCTCCCTCTACTCATTTATGGCTTAAAGTTAGGGGCCTAACGCTTAAGATATTAAGCCTGGGTCTTTTGATTGCATGCGCTCATTCGCGGTTGTATCTCCTTCTGCTTCTCCTTAAACATAGGAGCAAATAAACACACTTAGAGACAATTTCAGAGACGTTGCTGGCATGTAATAACTATATTCTATAGAGAGCAACCAGGCCTATAGCATTCAAAGCAACTCTGCTTGGCAAGGGCGTATCTGGGTAGATTTGTTTTGTTATAACACCTGTCTCTACAAATGCTGAAGGAGACAGCTGTCGGAGACTGGCTTGACAGCTTGGGGCCTCCTGCATGCAACACACTAAACTCGAGCACTCTGGGATGCAGGGAGGAGAACGGAGACAGGCAAATGAGCGGGGATACATCAAGGCTCTCAAAGGGAGACAGGTCAGTAGCTACTGAGTCGGCGAGGAGACAGAATCTGAGAAAGGAGACACTCCCCTACTTCCAGTCTTGGCTCATAGGGGGCTTCTAGAAGCAGGCGAAGGAGGGACACATGGAGACATGGGCAGAAAGAGGCAGAAGGTACAGGCACATACAACGGGGGATGGTGGGGGGTGAAGGGGTTGGGGGGGGGGGGAAGGCAGAAGAGGGTTGAAGGAGACACGAGAAGGCCTTAGAAAACGGAGACAGACACAGGCCACCAGACAGAGGGCTCGAGGTCAAGATAAGAAGAAGACAAGAAAAAGAACAGAAAGATACAACAATAAAGTGATGGGACATGCATTAAGAAGAGAGGAAGCTGGAGGAGACAAAAGGAGACAGGCGGGGGGACAGGAGGAGACAGCAACGGGACAGCAGCGAGCGGCAGACAAGCTCCCCTCAAGCCTGTTCCTCCCAAGGTCTTCTCCCCGGTTTTGAGGGGTAAACAAAACAATTACAAGATAAATTACAAACAAATACAGAAAATCTAAAAAATAACAGAAGTAAAGCCGAGCGAGTGGGGGCCCCCTTGTGCTCAAGGGGGCCCCTGGGGGGCCCCTCAAGGGCCTCCGGGGGGGCCCCACAAGCCTGTATGGAAGGCAGTGAGGACTCTGCCGCTGAATTGTGTGCCTTCTGTTTTATGTGAATAGCCTTTGTTGAGAAGCCCCTTCTGTCTCTGTTTGTGGAGGGGGAAGGGCTCAGGGGCAGTCGCTCTGCTGCTGTCTCCTTCCTTCGTTCTAGCGACAGACAACACCTACCCTCAAAGTCTGTCTCTCTCTGTGCAACTGCATGCAGCTGCAGGGGCCCCCAGTTGGCCAGGGCCCCCCCCGCCCCCCGACCCAGTAAAGAAGCGCTGGGGATAGCAGGGGGCCCTCAAGTTCACAGAGGGCCTCAAATCAAGCCAGGGGCCCCCAAGCCAGATTAGGGGCCCCGAAGACGATAGGGAGGCTCAGTGACGACTCGAAGAGCTCGCAAGCACCAAAGCTCAGCAGCTGCTGCTGCTACAGCTGCTGCTGCCGCTGCAGCTGCAGCAGCAGCTCCAGAGCTGCTGCTCCAGCTGCAATAGCAGCAGCGGTAGGGAATGGAGGGCCTCCTAACTATTAGGGGAGCCCTCCAGTGATGAAGCACATTCATCTTCGGCATCGGGCTCACGCAGCTGCAGCAGCAGCTGCTGCAGCAGCTGCTGCAGCAGCAGCAGCAGCAGCAGGAACCCACCCAGACGACACACCAAAGGCCTCCACCTTCGTTTAGACCCTAAGGCTTTCTGCATGCAGAGGGTTTGTGCAATGATGGGCGGGGCCCCAAGGGGCCCCCCTGTCGGGGCCCCTGCGAGGCCTCTGTTCCGACATCTCTCGCGCGAAGAGGCACTGATCGCATCGCAGAGAGATGTGTTGTCTCCTTCATCTCCTTCTGTCTCCTTGAGATATGCATATATGCCTTGTCGCTGGCCTGTAGGAAAGAGCAGGAGACAGTGTCTCCTTAAGGAGGCCCTGCCAGCCCCAAAGGTGACTGCATGCGGGTTCAGCACATGCAGAACTTATAGAGCGCGGCAGACTGCAGCAGCACACGCGACAGAAGAGGAGACACTGCCGCCTCTACACCTCAACGATCTCAGACAGGATATCGAGGACTACCTTATCCCCAGCAGCAGCAGCAGCAACGACAGCAGCAACAGCAGCAACGACAGCAGCAGCAGCAGCAGCAGCAGCAGCAGCAAGGGCCACAAAGGAGCAGCAGTCGAGCGCCTGCTCGACTATTTACCGCTGCTGAGCGTCTCCAGGCTGCAGCAACTTCCTCCTGCGGACTTGCTGCTGCTGCTGCGCGTGTATAGTGGGCTGCTGCCAGCTGTTAGGCCCCCCGCTGCAGCTGCAACAGCTGCAGCAGCAAAGGGAGAAGCAGCATGCAGCAGCAGCAAGTTCGAGGGTGAGAGGCACACAACTGCAGCTAAGAAAGCCTCTATCTGTCTCCTTCTTGAAAGGGGAGCTGCTGTCATACTGAGGCGTCCCCTAGACTTCATGCTCCCCTCTCAGCTACCCTGTGAGTTATTTATTCTCCTGCACCTGCTGTACCTCCTGCTGCTGCTGCTGGTGTTGCTGCTGCTGCTGCCGCCGCATGAACATGTTTGTTGCTACTGCTACAGGGCCCCGTTGCTGCTGCTGAAGTTGGCGGCGTCGGGGACAGTCAATGCTACGCTTCATACCTGTCTCCTTGTTTTGTGATAGTCTGTAAGGCCCTTTCTAAGGCCCCTTATCATTGTCAAGGTTGTGCAGTGTATGCACACCTGGAGCTGTTGTCGGCACGAGCTGTTGAGAAACGCTGCATCAATTTAGGGTCTGCTGTGTCTCTGTCTCCTTAGGCCTTTTGGCTGTCTCCGCTTCCTTGCCTCCTACGGCTGTCCCTCTCGAGTTCTGGCGCTGTCTCCTTAGAAGGAGCGCTGATGTAGCTCGTCTTCTGTCTCCTTCAGCTGCTGCGCGGCTGCTGCTGGGCCTCGCTTGCCTGCCTACGCTGCAAGGTACGTCTATCAGCAACAGTCTTCCCTTGACATGTCTGCTCCCGTTCGCGTTGCTGTTGCTGTTGCTGTTGCTGCTGCTGCTGCTGTTGTTGTTGCTGTTGTTGATGTTGCTGTTGCTTCTGCGTCCCCCGCCTGTGGTAAGAGCAGCCGACAGACGTGCTGTGTCTCCTCGTTCTTTTGCTGCTGCAGAGGACGCTGGGCTTCGCCCTGCAGCTTCTCTCGTTTGCGGCCGACTGGCAGCAGCACCGGAGTGTCTGCTGAAGCGGGATTCCCTCTTGCATACACTGGAGGCCCTTCGGCGGCTGCAGCTGCTGCACGTCCCCTTGTTAACTGAGATAGGCACGCTCTTCCTCTTTGCCCCTTCTACAGCTTTTGCCTTGTCTTATGACTCATTGCTATCTCCCCTCTCTCCGTCAGCACTCCCTCACAGCATACAGCTCTTGTGTCTCTTTCTCTCTCTTCGACTGTCGACTTGCAGCACGCGTACTACAACTCCGCCTCGATGAGAAGGCCCTCAGTGGGGCCCCCCGGGAAACTGCCTCACCTAAGAATGACAAGCTACCCCCAGGGGGGCCCTTAGAAGGGCTAGATAGCCCCTCTTTGCATGCTGACGACGGCCAAAGTATGTCGAGAAGAGGAGACGCGACACTGGCGCTGGCAGCTTTGAGTTGTTTTGCTGCTACGAAGGCTACAGACTTTCAGACCTTGTTCCGGGGCCTTTCAGACAGCCTTGTCGAGGTATGTTTGTCCCTTGGGGCCTGCTGGCTGCTTCAGACGCTGCTGCCACGGGTATGCTGCCTCGAGGGGGATAGATATGCAGCACTCCAAATGTGGCTGCTGTTTAGCTCATTTAACATCGCACAACTGGCGAGAGGCATTGTGTTACCTGCGTCTTCTGGCTGCAGCTGCTGCAAGAGCTGCAGCAGCAGCAGCAGCAGCAGTAGGAAGAAGCCGTGGGGCATGTTTACGCTGGCTGTGCAGGCAGTGGAGACACTCACCTTGAAGGAGACAGCTGAAGCGCTGTCTGCTCTTGGGGTTCTTAACTGCTACCCGGAGAAGCTTCTTGCGCGGCTCCTCCCCCAAGTCGCTACCTTGTGAGGGCGGACACTTCTTGGTCTCGTAGTCTCGTATCAAACTTTGCCCTGGGGTTGGAGTCTACGAAGGGGTTGAGATTTGGGGCTGGAGACAACGGAAATACGAAGAGATCCGCCTCTTGTCGGTGTACTGCATGCAGGCTCGCTGCGAAACGGGCCGCAGATTCAAGAGACCACGAGGCCCCCGCAACTGCAGCAGCAGCAGCAGCAACAACAGCACCTGATGCTGCTGCAGCTATAAGGGATACTCTTCGTATCTTGCGGTCTTTGGGGCAACTACAGAAGCGCGATTCGGCCGTGCTGCGGGAGGCGGCGGCCCTCCTGGCAAGCGCAGCGGAATTGAAGCGACTCTCCGTAGGTGTCTCCGTTTCTCCTTACTTTGAGGTTGCTGGCTAGTTAGCGAGCTAGACCATTAGCTAGCTAGCCATGTAGCTAACTGCCTAGTCAGCTAGGTCGTAAGGGATCCTTGATGTGCTCGCTCTACATTGCAAGCTGTGGGTAGAGCCGCATCGCACGGCCGCTAGTGCTGTTGTTGCTTAGCCTCCTCTGTAGGAGACAAACTGGGGGATGTGGACAGGAGGAGGAGACAAGAGGAGACACTTGCTTGGCCCACGCGTTTTGCATGCTTGTCTCCTTTCTTCCATTGTCTGTTTTGACTCAGCTAAGAGACTGTGTCTGCGCGCTGTACGATTGCTACCGCCTCGACCTCTGGCACCCGCCTTTAGGAGAGAAACTACTCGGCTGTCTCCGGGCACATCGCCGCTCCAGTAAGGCATCCTCCGGCCTTCGGCCTTATTGCTGCTGCAACAGCAACATATTCTGGTGCTGCTCCTCCTACAAAACTCTGTCTTCATGGAGTTAGTGTGTATGCGCGCCTTATTGTATCTTCTGTGCTGTCTCTAATCTCTGTCTTTGCCTGTGTCGTCAAGAGGAAGTCCAGCGGCCCTCAGCCTCCCCTTGAATTTTGCCTTTGCTTTTTTCATCTTCTCTGTCTCTGCAGCCTTGCTAGAGTCTCTCGGGTTGCAAGGAGGGACAAATTTGCTCTTGGCGCTTAGCTACTTCAGGCGGAACGAGCTGCCTATCTTTGATGCCCTTCTCTCCCAGGCACGAGCTTCTGCTGCTGCTGCTGTTGTTGTTGTTGTTGCTGCTGCTTTGAAGGTGTTTTTGCGGTTTCCTCATTTCTTTTTACTGCCATGAGCGTTCTCTTGTTTCACCACAGCAAACGCTCCTCAAAGAGGCCCGATGGCAGCAGGGTCCTGGGGCCCTGAGTGGAGACACGGAGGGTGTACAGAGTGTCCTTTATTGTCTCAGGTGTCTCCTCTTGCTTAGGTTCTGTGCGGCTGTATGTGCTGTCCTGCTGCAGCTCCTGCGGCACATTCATTGCCTCCCTAACGTAGGCGTCTCTCAGCTGCAAACTGTTGAGCTGGCTCTCAGGTAGGGGGGGGGGGCTCTAAAGCGGGTTATAGGAATCCCAGCCCTGGGCGAGTGGCCCACAGCATGGAGTAAAGGGCATCCTATTCACGTATAGCTGAGTAGAGCAGCAGGCCCCACAGTCGCAGCAGCAGCGGGCATCCTAGCCCACGGAAGACTGTTGCTGCTGCAGGCTGTCAGTTCTTTCGTTTTTGCTACGGGCTGCGTACAGGGCCGGCCATCTGCCGTTTGCTGCCGAGTCCCTCAGCGTCGCAGCCCGAGACGTGCTGCATAGAGCTCGAGTGATGGAGACAGAACCAGAGGCTACATGCACCTCCACCTTACAGGAGACGGTCGCGAAGGCTGCTACATTTTTGCAGTGTCACTACTACTCAGAGGCAAGCTCACTATGACAGCAAAAAAACAAACAGCAGCCAAAGAAAACCAGTAGCACCAACAGAAACAGCTGCAGCAGCAGCAACGGCTTGATGCTGCAGCTAGTGGAAGTGTAGCCGCCGCTGAATGCCCTTGTGCTCTGGCATTTGTCTGTCGGGGGGTCGCCTTTCGAGTTCTTCTTCCCCTATCTTCTCCGCCTAGTTCTTGCTTTCTCAGGCCTCCTGCTGTCTCCGCAGGTATCTGTTGGCCCATACACAGTTGACTTCGCGCAGCCACTCAGTGGAGAAGATCTGCAAGCGCAGAAGATGCAGCGACAGCTAGACCCAAAGGCATCTCTTTTGGGGGCAGATGGCTGCTGGTCTTCTTCAGGCACGTCAGCACAAACCTCGATGCAACGGGGCAGCAGCATACTGCTGCTGCTTGCTTGCATGCATGCATAACGCGTGGGCCCTTCTGGGCCTGTTGTAGGGTCAGAGACGAGACATGAGCAGGTGCTGTTGCAGCAGTCGCAGCTGTTTCTGCTGTAGTTGCTGTGTAGTTTTGCCTACAGTGGAGGGAAGCCTATTATGGAGAAATTCTCTGTAGCCTTAAGTTCCAGTATGAAATGGGAGGTTTGGTGCTTTTGGCGGAGCCGCAGGGGTAATTAGCTGCTGTCTATGCTGTTGCTGCTGCTGTTGTTGCTGCTGTTGCTGCGGTGTTTCAGCTGCTGAGGAGCTCAAGGCAAAGGCGGTGGTTGTAGAAGTAGATGGCCCGCAGCATTTTTACAGAGACTCTCTGCACTGGTGAGGAAGACGCTAAGGCAGATAGAATGGCATTAAAAGCCTGAGAGAGAGGATGGGAAGAGACACTGAGACAGAGGAGAGAAAGGCAACAGAGTGTACAGAGAGACACATCGTCTCCGCAATAACGATACACAAGAAAAGAGTCAACCCAGGGCATGCGTACATAGCTAGCAAGGCAGACAAGCACAGAGATGAGAAGAGACAATATCACACATGGAGAGGGACGAAATAATTACAGAGAGCGGCAGAAGTAGAAACAGAGGCAGGGACCAGCAGAATTGAAGACAGAGAGAAACACAGACGCTTCTTAGATGGAGCTAGACAGACAGTCACGAAGGCCAAAGAAATGTGATAAGAGTGCTCCTTAACGGAGCACACGCACCAACAAGGAGGGCTTGGGGACAACATAGCAGTTGTATGCGACGGGCGAAGAAGAGAGCATGCACGGTTCGCTCCTGCTGCTCAGCGGGAGACATGATATGCAGCGGAGACAGAAGAGGGACTGTTGCCTGCCCTGTGTGTGCGCACCTCAGGAATTCTTCTTCTAAACTTAAACACCGAATCCTAACGCGGCTTGGTACGATGTTGCTGCTGCTCCCATAGCTGCTTTCGCCATCACCAGCTCTGCTGCAGCAGAGCCACCCCTAGTTGAGCAATGGCCCCTTTGAGCGCATCTCTTCTGTCCCAGTCCGACACAGATAGACAACCCCAGCCAGACAGGCGCAGACAGGCAGAAAGAGAGAACAAAACAGGCAGGAATATGGCGGCAGGGATGGGGGTCACGCATTGGCATTCGCCACTCTAAGGCCGAAGGGTTAGGGCCTCGCACTTGTCTTTAACCTGATGTTTTGCTGCTGGCTGCCGCTGCAGGCTTTCGCGTCGCTCATATTCCTTACTACGATGTGCTGCCTCTCAAGAAACTGAAAGACCTTCGGGCCTATGTCAGGTGAGCATGTAAAGCCCGTTAGGGTCCCTTGGCGCCTCTTTTCTCGCTCACTGACAGAGCAGACCGGGAAGAAAGCGTACAGACAGAGGTGTCTCATCATTGTTTGCCTCTCTGCAGCCGAGCTGTTGCGCATGCATTACAGCTAGAGGGAAGCTCTAGTTTGGAGCCCGACGTGTATATGGACAGCCAAGATGGGGATGGTTCCTCTCAGCGGGGCGAGCCAGCTCTCAGCCTTCTTCTCGAAGGCGAAGGGCCATTCGAGCCATTTGCCCCTGCACCCAACGAGACGAGCTCCGCCCACACACCAGCAGACCTAGACGGCCAGTGGGAACACGCAACAGCCCCACAGCTCACCCAAGAGCTGCGCCAACAGATGAAACAGGCTCGCCTATCTGACCGCAAGAAGTCCCTTGCAATCTCTCTGATACGCTGGAGGAGACAAAAGGCAAAGCAAACGAGATTGCAGGCGCAGAGGCTACGCGCAAAGGGAAAATCGGGAAATGCGCAAGAGCCCAGCAGAAGAAATTCGTCCTCAGGCCGACGACGCCTGCAGGCGCCTGCAGGTTGACAGACCCTAGCATTTAGAAAACGGGAGTCCCGGTATCATGCTGCTGCTGCTGCTGTACAAGGCTTCAGGTTACTGGCATTAACGTAGATTGCTGACCCTTTCATTAGTTACTCTTGTCAGAGCTAGATACAGGGCCTGCATGTGAGGTCATACAAGCCCTGCAGGGTCCAGGGGCCCTCTTCCGCCGTCCCATATGTACACAGGCAGTGGAAAGCGTGTTGAAACAAGTGCAACGGCCATCCCATACTGCTATGCCTACGGCACGGCGCGGCGCTTTCCTTGGGCCTAGCCATCGGCAGCGAGCCTCAAACATGCTGCACGTTGCTCTGGAGAGGAACGCATGTGCCATGGTAGGTGGCTAGCTAGCCGCAGCTAGGCAGCGGGTTTGCTCCAGTTGGCTAGGTGCGGCTGGCTAGCTGCAGCTAGCGCGGCTAGCTAGACGCGCGTAGCTAGCTAGCCAAACACGGGCTGTGGCGCCGCACTAGGGCCGCCTTGTTCGCTGTATTTGAGCCAGTGCATCTTTCGTAGTCTACTGCAGGTGTGTCCTTCCTCTTCCTTTTGCTCCGGTGAGGGCGTCTGCTTATTACGGCGTTTAGAGACCAAGGCTACCTTGCAGCGTTTGGTGTTTCACTGCAAGCGTTCGTTGTCTCTTGGGGGCGGGGGGCCTTTACACACAATTTATACGGTCTTAAACTCTCCGTTGCGTATTGTGGCAGCATTTTATATTTAGTTGGAATTATGTTCCCTTTGTACTGCTTGTTGAAGCCGTACACCTCATTCTATCGCTTGACTGTAGATGCCATGCAACGCATGCAGCACAATTTATCCATACAGCTTTAGATGTCCATATCTGTATGGATGTCCATATCTATATGGACGCCCGACGGGAAGGACAGTGAGGAAATAGGCTCCGAAAAGCCTGCAGAGGCACCAAGTGAATGTGACTCCATAGACTAAGGCCGAGTGGCCGAGTTACGAGTTTGTTGCTAGTAGCCGATGCAGTGCACCCGTAAGGACAGCACCTTCCATCCATGTGTGCCCTGACGCTTGCAGGCAGCAGGTGGAGAGCTTCTCCACGGGGGAGCCACTAACCGCGTGAGAAAGACAAACATACAATATCTTGTGGTTCAATTTCGGCAACCCCCCCCAGAATCCAGAACTACCGGATTCGCCCTTCCAGAACCCAAAACTCGCAGGTTTGTTTGACACTTTACCGAGGTTTCACTGCATTAGATGAGATCGCCCTGATATCTACGGATGCGCACTAACAAATAGTGTTGTACCAAGAAGTTGAAAACGCCTTCAAGTTTACCCCGCGGGTTCGGCGCAGGTACCCTATCTACACAGTTAGGCATCCTTGATAGGACGCCTCTTCCACTTTGTGACGGTACAGCATTCGAAAAGGGCAGACGGCGTGCAAGGTTGGGCTGGGCGGTGTTAGGCGCTATGTTAGGGAAATCTGCATGGGGCAGCGCTGGTAGTCCGCTTGATTGAATGGCAGCGGCACTATGAAGGTGATGAGCCCAATGAGCATTGAACTGAAGTTTCTAAAGTTAGTGTTCGAGCGCAACTAGAGAGCATTTGAGGCCTAGTGGGAAGTGCAAGCGTTGTTAGGCTGGTAATACTCATAACAAGCCAGCCGGCAACTCGAAGGATGGCGCCGGTTTCTGGCCTACGAGGCCAGTGTTATTGGGAGGCTGGCTGGTTGCCGGCCTGAGGTTCTAATGCCGTATCGAAGCCACCATGCCAAAAGATGTGCACTAGAACTGGTAGACTGCGAAGGAGAACCCGCCCGCAGCTGAAAATTCGGTGGAAACTTTACCGCCCAGCTAGCCGCGTAAATGAGCGTCAAGTAGAACAGCATGGAGCTCCGACGATTAAGTTGGTGAGGAGAGGGGATCTCGCCGCCATTTGGTGCTGCAGTGACTCGACGGTGGGATGACGTAGGCGTATGCTGCTTAGGAATCGATCTACTAAGTCAAGGGCATCGGCAATGGCAAGCAAGTATTATGACAGGTAGTTGCACGGTCGCGAAGGTCCTCAAAGATGGGAACCTGGTGATGTTAGTTTGAGGATTGGCATTAAATCCCACGAGGGTCCTCGATCCTTCCACAGGACCGTACTCCAAAATAATTACAAGGAGAGTTCCCAGCGAGACGCTGACCTCTCCTTGAGTCTCTGGGCTTTCTTCGAGCAGCGGGACACGGGTGTTGGGCAGCTGGTGCGTGAAGGAAGTCCCTATTCACTTTGACAGACTATGCTGCTTTGTGCCCCCCACCTCCCACCAAACAGAGCACTCCCCCATGTGCCTGGCCACTAGACAAGGGGAGTGGGGATCGAAGTAAGGGCTTCTTCTTCACTTAATGCTGCTGCAGCGCGTACTCCTTCGGCTACTCCATTGTCGAGCTACCCATAGAGAAAGGGAGGGGTGCATTTCATAACGGTAGAACGGTTTGATCTGGAAAGCGCATAGTTATAGAAGTATGAGCTCCTTTGTGCCTGTGAGAGAGGAGCTGCCAGCAAAAGGTTACTATGCGACCCGACTTTACACTGAGGCATGCACACCCGCCATTTTAGTCGTCTCTAGGTTGAGGGAGCTAAGCAGATGCACCTGATGGGCACAAGCAGTTCTCGTGAACCCACTCCTGCTTTCGGCCTTCTGATCATTTGCCCTAATATTTTCGGTTTCTGTGACCTATGCGCGTTGGTAGACGTGCGCACAGGATATCACTGTCCTCCACCTGCTCCTTACCGTAATGCAGTTGCTTGCGGGGACAGCACAAGAAAATTACAGTGACTCCCTGAAGCGTTGTAGAAGATCAGCATTTATGGTATGACGGCATCTCCAGGGTTGGGGATTAAATATAGAATGCACGGGACTACAAAAGCCACAGATATTGCATGGCTTATATTTTGAGCTGCTCTCTTGTCCGGTGCTCTTCAGAGAGCGTGTTAATCCAGCAAAGCCAAGTCTCAATTGTTTGAAGTGCCTGGTGCAGCATTGTATGTCTTAGTCATTGCCAGGTGTTCATACTCCTTAATGCGCTCCCCACCTGCTGCAGGCTGAGTACCAGGTTCGGCAGTTTACTCCGTACAGGCTGGTTGCTAATAATCAGGTCCAGTGACAGGTCAAAACACGGGATAGGCGAGGGGAAAGAGAGTGCACAGGGTCGGGGAGTTCACTTCTGTAATATAATCTAATCCCGTACAAGTGAGGAAATCCAGCCACTTTGCCAAATTTTTCTGGCATTATGAAACCTTATGTTATGAAGCAGTGCGTAGTGCAGCATTTCGCTGCTGGTGAATTAAGTTTGAACGCCTGCCTCCTGTGGTTTTTCGTGGTGGTTGGAGTACGGTGCAAGTTAATTCGCTTCATGAATTCACGCCAGAATGAGCCCAAGAACTTCCGATCCCTGTCAGTGGGGGTGTTTTTCGGTAAAGTGGAGGGCTCCCAATATTGGTAAATGAATAATTGGGCCACTGACTCGGTTTCCACTGAATTCGAACAAGGGAATATGCAAGTATGTTCGCAGAGTCCACCCGCATCTGATCGGGGGCGAAACGATTGTGAAATGCTCTTGTGCAGATCCGTGTAGGAATCAGAAGACTCTCTGCAAGTATAGAAGTTTTGAAAGCGTTCCACGGCTTTTGCTGCTGGGATTATGTACATATAAGGACACAAATATTCCTTACGCTGCATGGTCTGCGTGATGCAGGTACTCGCATCAATACGTCCTAGCAGGCTAACTACGCAGGGGCACATATGCGTTTAATAGCAGCCAACACCACAGTCTACATAACGAATGGAGCAAAGGGGCATTGGCTGTGCCTCTGCGTTGGGCTGCCTTGCAGCTCGAGCTGCAGCAAGGTCTGTTGCAGCCTGTGAGGGGCCTGCCCATCTCCCTACCGACTTAGGCCCTTCAATAGAGGTGCCCAGGATGCCTGGAGGCTGGGGGGAAGGTCAGCGGCTCTTTTTGAACTTCATCTACAGGTCTCTAACTCTTCTGCAGGTAACGGCGGATCTCGGCTAACATGGAAGACCCTCATTAAACCTTGGCTGAGAGATGCATCATATTACCTGGGTACCTACTCCCCTGTTTGGCGGACCTTCTTACCACAGCAAACTAAAGCTGCGTAATGCATGGTGCGCAAAACGGATGTACGGAAGCGAGAGACGGAGCTTGAAACTATCCATGCTTTCGTGTTAAACCACTCTATTGTTCCCCCACTTGTTTTCAGTTCGTTGAGGCGCATGCACTACCAAGCGGCACCCAACCCAGAGCAAGACAAAGAGCACTTCATTGGCCTACTGCGCACCTGGGGCCCCACAGGGCCATACGGCCAACAGCAGCTGCAACACCACCAGCAACAACTGCAGTTTCTTCTGCGCTATCAGGCGACTCAATAGCACATGATGCAATCTAATATCTGGAGGGCTTAACCGGCGGCCTTATACTGAGGTTTAGTGGCCTTGGGGTACTTCAGCTATAGCTGGCAGAAGAGCAGCAGCAGCTATCACAGCACTACTAGCAGCAGCAACACCTGCAACCGCAGCAGCAACTGCAGAGACCGCAGCAAGAGATGCAGCTGGAGAAACCACAGGAACAGCAAGAAAAACACCCTCCCCTACAGGAGTGAAACAGGCCCCTCCCCCCAATCCACCGAGGTGTGTTCTGTCTGGGGAGAGATGGGGCGGGATACAAGCAGCACGACCCCTTACAAACTGGTGTGTGTCGCCCGGTTGGTGAGACGTGAGTACCTACACACACACATCTACTTGAGTGTAAGCCCATTCCTTCCTAAGGGCCACGTAAGTGTTCAACAACAGCCAACACTTTTGCCTACAGTGTTACCGCATGCACCACGAAGGGTATGCACTAGAAACATACGATATAAGGGGGATTTCTTCGGCTCGATTCAGAGACCCCTTTACAACAAGTGCTGCAGCATAGTGCACTGTAGCCCAAGACACGCCTACCCATCCCCCCCCCCCCCCCCCCCCCTCCCCCTAAAACCACGGCCAAAGCCCTTAGGCCCCTGTGTCTATGACGTATGATGAATGAATGAGGAGGCTTCTTTTTTTTTTTTAATAAAGAGACTCGGATATTAAATCTTTAACTCTATTTGAACTCGTCACGTTCCTCAATTAATAAATAACAACAACAAATAATAATAAATAAAATAATAAATGACAACAAAGGCCGTCGCTACAGCAAAGCTTTCAACAGGTAAATATTAAACTGGTGATGTACACAGACAGTAGGAGGATGATCTGAGGCAGAGAGAGGCCGTGCTTCTCTCAGATGCAGTCAGCGCTTCTGCTGTTGCTGGTGCTGCTACTAGCTGCTGCTGTTTAGATTGTGGGTCTGTGAGTAGAATTACTTTATTTAAATTTTGTTTATTAACTAGAGTATGATATAGTATAAAATATTTTATTTTTTTAATTTAGTTACACGATAGACTCCTTAACATTTGTTCAAGAAACAGATACGCCGGCGCGCTGCGGCGGGTCTGCTGCAGCGGCGGCAGCAGCAGCAGCAGCAGCAGCAGCAGCAGCAGCAGCAGCAGCAGCGGCAGCGACAAGGGCAGCGCTCTCTCTCTCTCTCTCTCTCGCGCTTGGCGCTCTGCTACTGGGGCTTTCTTTCTCAACATAGGGGCGAATTTAATTGCTTTATGAGTGGTTTTTGATATATTAAGAGCATACGCTCATTAATATTAAATTAATAAGGAGGGAAGTACAGCAAAACCCCTAAACAAGTTGCTGTGAGGCACACAAACAGTGCTGCTGCTGCAGCAGGAGGAGAGGAGGCGTTGGACTGCCTCGTCTTCTCTTTTTCTTTTTTCGGTTTTTTTCTCTTCATATAGAATATATCTTCTTTCTTTTGGATTGTTTAACTTTATTTCTCTTTTCTCTGACGTTCTTGGGGCCCCTATATCACACCAGCAGCAGCAGCAGCAGCAGCAGCAGCAGCAGCAGCAGCAGCAGCAGCGGGGCTCCTCCCTCGTATATTGTTGTATTGCCTCGGCAGCAGCAGGGCAGCAGCACAGCTAAACGCAGCGCCTCGCTTTGTTGCTAGCAAGTGTTTTCTGTATTCTTTATTGTTCTCTAAGCTCCTATCCAAGGGGCCCTTGCATCTCTCTCTGGTATTAGAGACGCACAGACAGGGCGACGTCCTCCGGGGAGCGCAGCAGCAGCAGCAGCAGCAGCAGCAGCAGCAGCAGCAGCAGCGGCAGCAAGCCCCCTTCTCTCCCCTCCTCCTCTTATGTTTCCTCTCGTGTTGACGCGCTACAAGCGTGAGACAGACAAGAGACGGAGAGGAAGGTATATTGTAGGTGAGGAGCCGACAGCACTTTGTATTTGCTGCTACCTTCTTCTCTATTAACATATACTGCCATCAAGGGCACACGCTTACTGCTGCTGCTGTTGCTGCTGCTGCTGCTGCTGCTGGTGTTGCACACGAGCAGGACATCATGCTGGTGAGGGGACACGGAGCGCAGCAGCTGCTGGAGAGCGGCAGCATGCAACAGGGGGGGGGGCCCATGACCTCGATGCTGCAGAGGGCCCCACAGGGTTTCAGGGTGCCAGCAGGTGCAGCAGCAGCAGCAGGAGGGGCCCCACAGGGGGCCCTAGCAGCAAGCTGCGGCCTCTCACAACCACTAACATCATCGAGAGAGGGATTTGAGATGCTGCGCTGCAAGGCTACCACGCGTCTGCTGCAGCTGCTGCAGGAGGATTGTGCTAGAGGCCGCCAGTTCGTAGACAAGAGCAGCAGCAGCAGCAGCACCACTACAGACTGCAGCAGCAGCGCGGCTACAGACAGCGGCCGCAGCACCAGCAGCAGCAGCTCACGTACAACCGACAGCTGTCTCTCATCTTCCTCTGTTTGCTCTCAAACATCAGAGGAAGAAACCATACAGCTGCCTTCTTCGTGCGTGCAACAGCAGCAACAGCTGCAGCAGCAGCAGTTGCAGCGGCAGCAGCGGGCGCAGCAGCAGCAGCAGCTGCGCCAGCAGCAGCAGTTGCGGCAGCAGCAGCAGTTGCGGCAGCAGCAGCAGTTGCGGCAGCAGCAGCAGTTGCGCCAGCAGCAGCAGTTGCGCGGGCAACAGCAGTTGCAGCAGCAGCAACAGTTGCAGCAGCAGCAGCACTTGCAGCAGCAGCAACAGCAGCTGCGACAGCAGCAACAGTTGCAGCAGCAGCAGCTGCAGCATTTGCAGCAGAAACTGCAGTTGCAGCAACACCAGCAGGCGCAGCAACAGCAGCTGTTGCAGCAGCAGCAGCAGCAGCAGCAGCAGCATCTCCGGCGGAATCCGATGCAGATACAGGTCCAGCAGCACTGGAGCCAGCTGCAGGCCCAGCTGCAGCAGCAGCGGCAGCAACAGCAACAGCAGCAGCAGCAACAACAGCAGCAGCAGCGGCAGCAACAGCAACAGCAGCAACAGCAGCAGCAGCAACAACAACAGCAGCAGCAGCAACAGGCCCAGCGGGGTGCAGGACAGCAGTCGGGCCGCCAGCAGAGTGTCCCCTCAGATCAGCCGCAGAAGCAGCAGCAACAGCAGCAGCAGCGTTTGCAGCAGCAGCAGCAGCAGCAGCAACAGCAGTGGCTACAGGAGCCGCCTCTACAGCAGCAGGGGCAACGTATGTGGCAGCGACGGAAGCAGCAACGGCAACCTCCGCTTCAGCAGCAGCAGCAGCAGCAGCAACAACAACAACATCCCTTGTTGCAACCTGCGCGACAGCTGTCGCCGCAGCCTGCGCCGAAACCCACGCACCACCACCAGCAGCAGCAACAGCAACAGCAACAGCAACAGCAACAGCAGCAGCAGCAGCAGCAACAGCAGCAGGGGATTGGTGAGTTGCCGCGAAGCCCTGATGCAGGTGTTTGTCTAAAGGGCTCCAGCGTTGCAGCGGGAGGCCTCAGCAGCAGCAGGGGGGTAGAGCATGCAGCTAGTGCCTTGAGGCCAACAGCAGCAGCAGCAGCAGCAGGAGGAGGAGGAGGAGCAACGGCAGCAGCAACAAGAACAGCAGCAGCAGCAACAGCAGCAGCGTCAGCTGCTGTTGGGGGTGCTGCTGCAGCACAGCGTAGTGGGGCGAGCCACAGCGCATTTGCTGCTTCTCTGTTTATGAGGATTCCGGATGCGTCAGCTATCCCTCTGCCTGTCTCCCTTTTATCTTAAGATGAAGGAGACAGACAGTAGAAGGGGTGAGGGGACAGTGCAGCGGGAGGGAGGTTTGCTGCATACATGCAGCTGTCTCTTTAGGGGGCCCGTTAACAGGCCCTCAGGCAGCCAGTAGCAGCAGCAGCAGCAGCAGCAGGTTAAACTGCTGCTGCTGCTGTTGCTGTGTGGCTCCAGCTGCTTCTATTAGTGACGGAGCAGCTAGAGGTGCAGCAGCAGCAGCAAGTGCTGCTGCTGCTGCTGTACCCAAGGAGGAGACAGTGGGGAAGTCGCTCATCTGGAGGGACAAGAAGACACGCGGCATGCGTCGCATCCTGCAGCAGCAGCAGCAGCAGCAGCAGCATTTTGGCACAAGGGAAGACACATCATCAACCCCCCGCAGCGAAGGAGGTCTTGTTTAGACCCGGCGGGGGGGGACAGGGGGCCCCCTATCCTTTGTATGAAGGGGACTAGGAGCTTCTGCAGCAGCAGAGACAGCAGCAGCTGTTGCTGCTGCTGTTGCAACGGCAGCAGCAGCAGCAGCAGCAGCAGTGGGGAAACGGCTGCATGCGGGGGATTTGTCTTCGTGTATCCTTGTTCTCTTATACAGCAAGGGGGTCCTGTCGCCCCAGCAGCAGCAACAGCAGCAGCAACAGCAGCAGCAGCAGCCTTGGGAGTTTTTGTTGCTGCATTTGGCTCAGCCGCAGCAGCTGCAGCAGCTGCAGCAGCCTCAGTTTAAGCTGTGTTGAGGTGTATAGGCAGTTGCTGGCGTTTTTGGTTTGTACTGTTTGTGAGTGGGGGGGGGGGGGAGGGGGCCCACAGAGCAAAGACGGGGGCCCCACAGTTCTGCTGCAGCATGTAGAGCAGCAGTATATGCAATTGACTCTTAATGAAGCGTTTTGTTTATGGGGAGGAGACACCCGAGGAGAGGAGACAGATAAGAGGGGGAGGAGACAGACAGGAGGAGGAGGAGACAGGAGGGGAGGGAGACGGAGACAAAGAGAGACAGGGGTCAGGGGCCGCAGCGCTGGCTTCTCTGTCCTTCTTCGTCTGCTGTCTCCTCCTGTCTCCTTCGTTAAGGTCCTGAAGCAGGTACTGTCTCTGCAGCAGCAGCAACAGCAGCAGCAGCTACAGCATGAGCAGCTGCAGCAGCGGCAGCGGCAGACGGCTGCAGCAAGAGCTGCAGCAGGAACAGCTGCAGCAGCAAGGCTAGAAGCTGCAGCAGCAAGACTAGAAGCTGCAGCAGCAAGACCAGCAGCAGCAGCAGCAGGAACAGCAGCAGTAGCTGCAGCAGCAGCAGCTGCAGCAGCAGGAACAGCAGCAGTAGCTGCAGCAGCAGCAGCAGCTGCTGCTGCAGCAGCAGCGGGGCCTTTGACTTTCTTGGTGGGTAGGGTGTCTCTGGAGGTATATCATTGTTTGTTTTTATTGACAGCGGGGGAAAGTGGGGGAGTGAGGATGAGACGGAGGAATAGAGGAGAGAGGAGGAGGAGACAGGAGGTGGAGACAGGAGACAGGAGAAGAAAGAGGGGGGGGTGGGGGGGGGGGGGGTGGTGATCTGGGTCGGTGGCGAGCCAGGCACAGGTGACCCTGCTCACGGGAGGGGTGTACGCCCACCAGAGGGGCCCCCTGGAGGGGGTTGGAGGAGATAGTTAGTGGGGGAGGAAGGAGACAGTTGGTGGAGTGTACGGGAGCCCGGGGGAGGAGGAGAAAGGAGACAGTTTGTGTATAAGAGAGACAGTGGAGGAGTCGGGGCAGGAGATAGTTGGAGGAGGTGGTGGGGGCCTGTGAGGCTATGTGAGTGTTTGATGAGGGAGACAGTTGATGAGGGAGACAGGAGACAGCTGGTTTAGCTGTTGATTGCAGCAGAGACATATGAAAGAGACGAAGGAGGAGACAGGAGACAGGCTAGGGGACAGTTAACAAAACAAGCAGAAAGGAGACAGGCCCCACCAGGAGGAGGAGACAGATAGGGGGGGAGTAGACAGTGAGACAACGTGGGGTGTACGATGAGGGCTTGCCGTATACATACAAAGGAATCAGTATAAGAGACAGGAGGAGGTGCAGTGTATCCACAGCAAGTATAAACAAGGAGGAGAAAGAGGAGAAAACAAAGAGGGGGAGACAGATAAACTGTATAGTTGAGGGCTTAACATATAACAGGACAGAGGAGGAGATAGAGAGAGAGGAGGAGACAGAAAGATGGGGAAGAGACGAATAGACAGAAGGAGTAGACAACAATACAGAAGAGAAAGACGAGGAGACAGAGAAAGAGAGAGAAGAGGATACGGAGGAGGAGACAACGAAACAGAGGGGGAGACAAGACAGAGAAGAAAGAGACAACAAGACAGAGAAGGGGAGGACGAAGGGAGAGGAGGAGGAAAGAGACGGAGAGGAGGAGACAGCGAGGAAGAGGAGGAGACAACAAGACAGAAAAAGGAGACAGCAAGACGGAGGAGGAGGAGACAGTAAGACATACGTGGAGACAGTAAGACAGAGAAAGCGACGACGAGACAGAGGAGGAAGCATCAAGACAGGAGGAGACAACGAGACGGAAGGAAGGGAGAGAGAGAGAGAGAGATAGACAGA
>OY986952.1:4306644-4314069 GCA_963920595.1 Eimeria praecox
CAGCAGCAGCGGCAAGCCCCAGCATATCCATGCAGCAGCAACCTCCTTCCCGTTCTTCAATCGAATCACAGCAGACACGGATGGTGTTGCTGCTGCTGCTGCTGGTGGTGGCGCTGCTGCTGCTGTTTGTGCTTCTTCTGCTGCTGTTTCTGCTGCTGCTGCTGCTGCTGTTGCTGTTGTTGCTGCAGGCTGCATGCAGCACGAAGCTGTAGTATTAGGGAGCCGTGTAGAGACACAGCGTGAGGTGTATAGACACCTGAACTCTGCCTCAGACAATATTTGTCTTATCCAGCATTCAGGAGCAGCAACAATAACTGATGGGGGGCCCCTCCCCCTGCATCCGTCTGTCTCCTCAGGGCCCCCCCCCTCTACTGTCTCTTTCGCGTTCTTCTGCTGCTGTTGATTCAGGGGAAAGCTACAGGGGGCCCCAGTACCCTCTTCAGATACCAGGGGGCCCCCAGGGGGGCCCCCCTGAAGGGGGGCCCCTTGAAGGGGGCCCCCAGGGGCCCCTTGAAGGGGGCCCCCAGGAGGGAGACGGAGGGCAGCATTTGCTGCAGCAGCAAAAATAGGGAGGAAGTCCCCCCATGTGCCTGAGGCAACGAAGAGGAGACAGGGAGAAGAAGGAGACACCTCATCTAACTGTCTCTCAAACATCAGATAGTTGAATATTGCTGCTGCTGTTGCTGCTGCTGCTGTTGCTGCCGTTGCTGCTGTTGCTGCTGTTGCTGCTGCTGTTGCTGTTGCGGTTGCTGCTGGTGGGGTTGCTGCTGCTGTTTCTGTCTTGCTGCTGATGGTGCCTTCGAGGCAGCCCCTAGTACTACTGCTTCTGCTGCTGCTGTTGTTGTTGTTGCTGCTGCTGCTGCGTATCTGCTGCCTCGTGAGCTGCTTGCTAGAGAGGGATTGCTGCTGCTGCTGCTGTTGCTGCTCTAGTGAGGGGGGAAGGGGGGGGGGGGGGGGGGGGGGGTCTTTCGCTCCAACTTGGAGACAAGGAGACAGCTAAGGAGACAGCTGAGGATACACCTGAAGAGAGTGTTGCTGCTACAGGTAGGTAGAGAGGCGCTGCCGCCTCTGTCTTCTGTCGGATATCTATGTTGTGTCTCCTTCTTTCTCTTTCTCTTCAAACTACTACCAAAAAAACAATAATATCAACAGCAGCAGCAGCAGCAGCAGCAGCAGCAGCAGCTGCTGCTGCTGCTGCTGCTGCTGCTGCTGATTTCGTGCTGCTGTATCCTACTTTCAAGGGGCCCCTGAAGCTCGCTGCAGCCGCCCTGCTGCTCCTGCCTGCTGCCGCCGCCGCCGCCGCCGCCGCCGCAGCAGCAGCAGCAGCAGCAGCAGCAGCAGCAGTAGTAGGGTTGCTGCGTCTTGTGCGCTGTCTCTACACAGCTTATTTTATCTTAATCTTTAAATATTTGTCTCCTTCTCTGCTTCTATAACCTCAAAGAAACAACAGAAGTGGGGCTTGCTGTATATACACCTCAGCGCTGCAGTCTGCGGCCTGCCCGCCGCCGCAGCAGCAGCAGCAACAGCAGCAGCAGCAACAGCAGCAGCAGCAGCACCGGTGCCTTCGCGGCAGCAGCAGCAACAGCAGCAGCAGCAATAAGAAGGACAGTGTCAACGATAGCAGGAACAGGGGAGATATTCACAGCAACAGCACTATCACCATTGCAACAGCAACGCCGCAGCAGCAGCAGCGGCGTCGGCAGCAACTGGAGCAGCAGCAACAGCAGCAACAGCAGCAACAGCAGCAGCAGCAGCAGCAGCAGCAGCAGCAATAACAGCAGCATGGAGGGCAGCAACACGAGCAGCTTTTGCTGCAGCAGCAGCGGCATCAGCACAGCCTCTGAGGGAGGGTCTTTGGCGATGACTATGAGTGGCGTCGTAGACAGCAGCAGCAGCAGCAGCAGCAGCAGCAGCAGCAAGTCTGTCTTACCTTTGGAGCAGCAGCAGCAGCAGCAGCAGCAGGAAGAGCAGGGTCTCCATAAGGAGCAGCAGCATAACAAGGATGAGGATGGTGATGGGCCTCAGCAACAGCAGCAGCAGGTTGTTTGTTGCTCTTCTTCTTCTTCATGTCATGATGCGCTGTCTCTTCAAGCATCAACAGCAGCAGCAGCAGCAGCAACAGCAGCAGCAGCAGCAACAGCAGCAGCAGCAGCAGCAGCAAAGGATTTGAAGGTGCCCGGTCGTTTACTGCTCGGTCCAGGTCCCTCAAACTACTCTTCTGCTGTCTGTACAGCTCTCTGTCAACCAGCTGTAGGCTATCTAGATCCTTATTTATTAAATATATTAAACGATATACAATCATTATTAAGATATATATTTAAGACAACAAACACAGCAACACTAGCTATAAGCGGGACAGGCTCTGCTGCAATGGAGGCAGCAATATCAAATCTAGTAGAAGAAGGAGACAGAGTATTAGTGTTATCTGCGGGGTACTTTGGTTTACGTCTAGCAGAGATGGCTCGAAGATATAGAGGAAATGTTATATGTATAGAGATTATGTGGGGCTCTGTATATACACAACAATATATAGAAGAACTGCTGCAGCAACATAAACCCCACATTGTATGTATTGTTATGGCGGAGACATCTACTGGGGCCCTACAACCTCTAGATTATATAGGGAGGTTATGTCGTAAGTATGAAGCTATATTAATTGTTGATGCTGTTACAGGGTTAGGTACGTCTCCTCTATATGTAGATAAATGGGAGATTGATGTTTGTTATAGTTGTAGTCAGAAAGGATTGAGCTGCTGTCCTGGGGTGTCTCCATTAACTGTGGGGCCGCGGGCTTTAGAAAAGATATATAATAGAAAGACTTGTGTCTCCTCATGGTATTTAGATTTGTCTCTTCTTCTTAAATATTGGCATGAAGGAGACACACGAATCTATCATCATACACCCCCTATCAGTCTCTTATATGCATTAAGAGAGGCCCTCCGTCTTATTCAAAAGGAGACACTTGAGGTTGTATGGGAGAGACATAGAAACACAGCTTCTTTATTATTTAACGAACTTGAGAAGAGAAAATATGAGCTGTACGTACACCCGAAAGAGCATAGAACACCAGCACTTACTACCGTCATCGTACCTAAGGGGATTGATGCTGCAGCTATAACGCAGATATTGTTGGAGAAAGAAGAAGTAGAAATAGGTTTAGGGATAGGTAGACTTAGAGATAAAGTATTTAGAGTGGGGTTTATGGGGGTCAATGCTTGTCCCGAGAATGTATACAAGTTAGTGTCTCTCTTTGATAAGTATATGCCTGTACAAGGTTAAACTGTCTCCTCCTCTGTCTCCTCCTCTGTCTCCTCCTCTGTCTCCTCTGTCTCTGTCTCCTCTGTCTCTGTCTCCTCCTCTAACGAACTAACTGTCTCTTCCTGCTGCTGTTCATGGAGACGGAGACGGAGGGGGAGGGGGACGAGGGAGAGAAGGGCAGCAGCAGATGCTGCTGACTTGATGCAGCAGCAGCAACAGCAGCAACAGCAACAGCAGCAGCAACAGCAGCAGCAGCAACAGCAGCTGCAACAGCAGCAGCAGCAGCAGCAGATAGTCTTCTTCTGATGAGAGACAGAGACACCTGCATCTGGGATCGTTAACAGATGCTATTTCGGCTGTCTGTACACTTCAAGGGGGAGAGGGAGAGGGAGGGAGAGGTGGAGGAGACAGATAAAGGAGACAGACAAAGGAGACAGATGAGGGAGACAGGTGCTGCAAGGTCTGATAGACAGAGGGAGCTACTAGCTGTGGATGAGGAGACAGAGACACTTCTCTTAGATGAGGAGGAGACAGAGGAGACAGGCGACAGACCGCCGTGGGCAGGTGTCTCCTTCAACTGTCTCTGTTTATATTTTTTCTTCTCTTGTTGCTTGCTGCAAGCTTAGGAGGAGACACGAAGAACTTAGGGATGCTGAGCTGCTGCTGCTGCTGCTGCTGTTGTCTCCTTGCTGCTGCAGCAGCAAGGAGACACTTGCTGCTGCTGCAGCAAGGAGACACTTGCTGCTGCAGCAGGCCGAGTGTTATATCTTTCCTGTTTGTGTTTTCTCTCTCATACAAATCTGTCTCTCTTATTACTTGCTTCTTATTTATCTTATCTCGAAGAAGAGACACTTGCCTGTCTCCTCGTGTCTCCTGTCTCCTGTCTCCTGTCTCCTAGAGCAGCTTGTTCTCTTGCTGCTGCATCTGCTGCATTGAGAGGCCCTCTGTCTCTCTCTGTCTCTTTTTCTTTCTTTCTTTCTTTCTTTCTTTCTTTCTTTCTCTCTGTTTGGAGTGTCTCCGGAGACACTTCGGAGACACTTCGGAGACAGGAGACACTCCTTCCGAACGCGCGTCTCTCCCCTTTCTTTGCTCTCTTCATGCCTTCTTTAGCCTTACAGGGGGACAAGCGCACCCCGTTGCTGCACCCCTGGAGTGTATGTACACCTGAACTGTATATACACCTGAACTGTATATACACCTGAACTGTATATACACCCGCGTCTCGCGCCGGCAGCAGAACCGACATGCGCCTGAGCGCCTCAACCTGCATTTCCTATATATATATATATATATATATATATATATATATATAGATAGATAGATAGATAGATAGAAAGATAGATAGATAGATAGATGGATAGATGCACTACACTTATAGATAGATAGAGGGAAAAAGGTAGAGAGATAGAGATAAATAGAGAGAGATAAAGGGAGATAGATGCATATAGATAGACAGATATATAGTACAGATATGCATATATATATATATATATATATATATATATATATATATATATATAGCTCTAGGAGGTTCGTTGAGTTGATTGCTGCTCTGTAAGAATGGGCGTCTTATACTCTTTGAATGATACGCCTGTCTCCTTCTCGATGCAAGCCAGGCCTACAGGAGGGGGTGTCTCTCTCTAGCAGCAGCAGCAGCAGCAGCAGCAGCAACAGCAGGAGAGACAAGGTACTGCAGCAAAGACCTAATCTGTCTGTCATCAGCAGCAAAACAAACACATAAGGGTTAACCTCCCTGTCTCCTTTCGCGAGGCGATTGTATGAAGTGTCTCCTTCTTCAAACAATTAAATAAAACTTAATTTTTTAGGGCTGCCACACTCATACTACAACTAATACTACCTTCGTCTTCTCTTGATTGGATGGTTGAGATGATGTAGTCTTACTGCTTCTCTAGAATTAAAACTGTCTCCTCAGTGTCTCCTTTCATCATACTCCGTGTCTCCTCTCGCCCTCTCAGCAACACACACGGCGAGCCCTCGACCACATAACCCCCCTAACCCCCCTCAGCCCTCCCCCCCCTTCCCCCCCCCAAATGAGGGGGGCCCTGTCTCCTGCAGGTTTTATTACTAAATATAATTTTTTACTAATTATATATATATATATATATATATATATATATATATGTATATATATATATATGTGTGTGTGTGTTTTAAATTATTTCTACTGGCTGTGACAGGTCCTCGCTTGCAGCGCTGCTGTATGTTTAATTCTAAATGACTGTCTCCTTCCTTCCCTACCTTTCTATTAATTCTGTCTCCTTGAGATTTTGTTTTGTCTTAGACAAAGGACGAGCCCCTTCAAACCCCACTTTATTTCTATTCTTTCTTCTGTCCCTTTTACTCTATCACCACGACCTCCCCGTCCTTACAACAGTAATACTTATATCTGTGGTGATATTGTTAATACGTTTATATATATATATATATATATATATATATATATATATGCTTCTTTGGGAAGTAGAGGGGGGCCCCTATACCTTCAAGGGTACAGCTACAACGCCTCTTCCTTTCGAGGCAGATGCCCCCCAAAGAAGAGGGGGGCCCCCAGGTTTAAAGGACGAACACCCTCACAGTAACTAGAGGCAACCCCGGGGACTTAGGGTCTTAATGATGCGAGTGGCTAGCTAGCTAGATAGCTTAGATAGCTGGAAAGCTAGCTGGCTAACAAAATAGCTAGCTAGCTAGCTAGCTAGCTAGCTAGCTAGGTAACTATAGCTACGTGCTGATAGCTTCAGCTAGCCGCATTTAGCTCTAGCTAGATACTAGCTAGCTGCAGGGTTTTGGGGGCTTCGACTGCATGCAGCCTACGCGTTGGAGTGTACGCACACCTGTTCAGTGTATGCAACGTATTTATTACGTTATCCGTGTGAGGGGATATGGTCTCTGACAAGCTGTCTTCCCCTCTCTGTGTAGCAGATGTCTCTCTGGCTAGCTCTAGCTAGCTTCGATGGCTAGCTGGAGCTAGCCAGCCCCCTTGAGTCCCCCGCCCAGATCTACAGGGTGCCTTGTTGCTATATGAACGCATGCATGCAGCTTCTCTCAAAGGTAGGACAGCCTGTTGTTAAGGGCTCAAAGAGAGACAGTCAAATTTTATATATATATATATATATATATATATATATCTATATATATATATATATATCATCTTCATTTCTGAAGATGAGATTCCTCTTAATCACCTGAAGAAGCAAAGAGCTAAGGAACAAATCCTTACACTCGTAAACCTGCCACTGAAGCAGCAGCTCCTGCTGCTGTGTCTGCTGCTGCAGCAGATACAGCAGCAGCTCGTGCTGCTGTGTCTGCTGCTGCTGCAGCTGCTAGCTTTGTATCTTAACAATAAAGATAAAACAGAGGATAGGTGTAAGGTAAGCTATCTCTTTGTATGAGTATCAACGCTTTTCTGCTGCTGCTGCTGCTGCTGCTGCTCCCTTACAGGGAGTGTATATCTACAGAATGTTTCTACCCTCTTCTCCCCCTTCTATAGAACAGCGAAGGCCAAGAAGCCCCAAACGCCTCGCATGCAAAACATATCACTCAACAAGTTTGTCCCTTAGCGCTCCTCAATTATAAGCGTCCTTATTCCTAATAGATATTCTCTAAACTGGTAGTGTAAATATATATAAATATAAGTATAAATATCAACATAAATAAATATATAGAGATACGTAGATATATACATATATAAATTTGTATATATAAGTAATTATACGCGCAGTGGAGATGGGTATACAGACTCACGCAGCTTAACGAGCTACCTACTTCTATGTACATGTATGTACATATGAGAATATATATATATATATATATATATATATATATATATATATATATATATATATAATATTTTCTGCAAGGTCTCCCTGCATTCCTTTGGGCGTAGGTTGACTACGCTGAGCCCTTGGCTATCCTCATACACCAGATCTGAGGAGCGTCTTCTAGGTGGGCCTGTGGGGCCCCCTACTACCTTCCTCTGTGGTTGCAGCAAGTTCTGGATGAGGGTGCTGTGGATGAGAGTTGTTTTTAAAGCTAAAGGCTCCTTCTCCTCAATACCAGGCGAACTCGCCCTACGTTACACCGCACCCCATATTTATTCTATGTATGATGGTTGCGTGCATGCAGCAACTCTATTGGGGCGTCCTCATT
>OY986952.1:4314269-4316769 GCA_963920595.1 Eimeria praecox
TGTGCTGCTGCTGCATGCAGGCGAAGCAGCATTGCTGAGGAGGGGGGGTCTGAGGTGTCTAGACAGCTGAGCAGAGGAAGCTCGTATATTGTTGGTTTAGGGTCTTTGATAGAAGAGAGAAGAAGAAGGAGACAGTTAAATAAAAAGGAGACAGGAGACGGCAGCTTCTTTCAGATACAAATACCCAACAAAGATTGCCTCCCTACCTTCCACTACATGTCTCCTCCTGCTGCTGCTGCTGCTGCTGCTGCTGCGGCTGCTGCTGCTGCTGCTGCTAGTGAAGAAGAAATAGAAGAGGAAAGAGAAGCCGCAGCCGCTGCTGCTGCTGCTGCTGCTGGTGCTGTTGCTGCTGATAGTCGAAGAAGAGAAGCTGCTGCTGCTGTTGTTGCTGCTGCAGAAGCTGCTGCTGCTGCTGCTGCTGCTGCTCAGTCTCTACAGAGGAGACAGAGGAGACAGACAATATCTAAGGGGACGAGACCGCCGTCTGCTGCTGCTGCCACTCCCAAGGCCGCCACAGCAGCAGCAGCAGCAGCAACAACAGCAGCAAGGGTAAGCTCAACGCATTCTGCCAGCTAGCTAGCTAGCTAGCTAGCTAGCTAGGGGGGCTTCAAGGATAGAAGGATACCTGTAGAATGGCGGCAGCGCCCATTCCTATTGCTCTTTCTGCTGTTGCTGCTGCTGCTGCTGCTGTTGCTGCTGCTGCTGCTGCTGCAGGGTGTCTCCCGTGCGTTGGTGCCGTCGCAGCCTCGGATGCCTGCTGCAGTAAGGAGACACAGCAGCAGCAGCAGCAGCAGCAACAACAGCAGCAGCAACAGCAATAGCAGCAAGAGCAATTTAGGGTTAAATAGAGACAGAGGAGGTGAGACAGACATAGTTAACAGAGTCATCGAACAGATAGGAAGTCTAAGGATAAGCAGCAGCCTTCATGAAGAACTGTCTGTACACCCCAGCAGCAGCAGCAGCAGCAGCAGCAGCAGCAGCAGCAGGAGCAGCAGCAGCAGCAGGAGCAGCAGCAACGGCAGAAAGACTACAGCAACAGATCGAGAAGGCGTAGAAAGCTCAGAGGAAGAATGAGGTGAAGACAGAGACAGAGAAGGAGACAGAGAAGGAGACAGAGAAGGAGACAGAGAAGGAGACAGGGGAGGAGACAGAGGAGGAGACAGAAGGAGACAGAGAAGGAGACAGAGGAGACAGAGGGAGATAGGAGACAGACAGAGGAGGAGACAGAGGAGGAGACAGAGGAGGAGACAGAGGGAGACAGGAGGAGACAGAGGGAGACAGAAGGAGACAGACAGAGAAGGGGACAGAGAAGGAGACAGAGGAGACAGAGGGAGTTAGGAGACAGACAGAGGAGGAGACAGAAGGAGACAGACAGAGAAGGAGACAGAGGGAGACAGAGGAGACGGAGGGAGACAGAAGGAGACAGACAGAGGAGGAGACAGAGGGAGACAGAGGGAGACAGAGGAGGAGACAGAGGAGGAGACAGAGAAGGAGACAGAGAAGGAGACAGAGGGAGACAGAAGGAGACAGACAGAGGAGGAGACAGAGGGAGAGAGAAGGAGACAGACAGAGGAAGGCGTTTGTCTCTTCTTTGTTATTTTGTCTTTTCTTTAAAAACAGCAAAAGACAGAAACAATTAATCCTTTCTTAGTATACAAACCCTAAACCCTAAACCCTAAACCCTAAACCCTAGACCCTAAACCCTAAACCCTTAGCTGTCTTACAGGCTCCGTGGGGGGGGAGGAGACAGCTAGTTAATTAGAGGAGACAGTTAAATAATTAGAGGAGACAGTTAAAATAATTAAGCTGCATATACACCTGAAGGTGTTAGCTGTCTCCTGTTGTTTTGTATTTAATAGGGAGACATATATTTATATAATATATAATATATCTGTCTCTCTCTCTGTCTGTCTGTCTCTGTCCTTCTCTCTCTCTGTGTCTGTCTCTGTCTCTCTCTCTGTCTGTCTCTGTCTCTGTCTCTCTCTCTGTCTGTCTCTGTCTCTCTCTCTGTCTGTCTCTGTCTCTCTCTCTCTCTGTGTCTGTCTCTGTCTCTCTCTCTCTCTGTGTCTGTCTCTGTCTCTCTCTCTGTGTCTGTCTCTGTCTCTCTTTCTCTCTCTCTCTGTCCCCTTCTGTCTCCCTGTGTCTGTCTCTGTTTGTCTGTCTCTTTGTCTGTCTCTCCCTCTGTCTCCTCCTCCTCTCTCTCTCTCTCTCTTTCTGTCTCTGTCTCTCTCTTTCTGTCTCTGTCTCTATTTAGACTGTCTCTTCTTCTGCTGTCTGTCTCCTGTCTCCTGTTGAACTGTCTCCCTTTATTAGACTGTCTCTTCTTCTTCTGCTGTCTGTCTCCTGTCTCCTCCTTAACTGTCTCCCTTTGTTTTATATTTATTTTATTAGACTGTCTCTCCTTCTGTGTCTCTTCCTCTGCTGTCTGTCTCCTGTCTCCTCCTTAACTGTCTCCTCTTGTTTTATATTTATTATATTACAATCTCTCTTCTTCTTCTTC
>OY986952.1:4344269-4349269 GCA_963920595.1 Eimeria praecox
TGTATGAGGGTTTAGGTTTATAATGTATTGATGTACATTAGAATATATTAGGGTTTACTAGGACTCGCTATTTGTTTGTATATTCTTGTATATTCCTTTACAACTAGGGTTTAGGGTTTATAAGGGTTTACAGTTAGGGTTTAGGGTTTAGGGTTAATAAGGGTTTACAATTAGGGTTAACAATTAGGGTTTACAATTAGGGTTTAGGGTTTAGGGTTTCTTGTCTATTCAACTACCCCACTACTAGCGTATATTCCTGTACATTAGGGTTTATAAGGGTTTAGGGTTTACAATTAGGGTTTACAATTAGGGTTTAGGGTATACACACTTAGGGTTTAGGGTCTACACACTTAGGGTTTAGGGTCTACACACTTCGGGTTTAGGGTTTACACACTTAGGGTTTATATAATATTAAATTAAACCCTAGGGTTTAGGGTTTAAGCTACCTGGGGCGAGTGTATCAAGAACAACATCAGGGATATAGGGTTTTGATAGGGGTCTAATAGAGACCCTAGCAGCATGTTTGTCTGCATGCATACAGCAGAAATAATTATAAACCCTAAATATATAAACATCTTCTGTCTCCAATGCCTGCCACAGAGGAAGATTTAACTCGATCTTCGAAAGACGAACCAGGCTCTAACACATACACACAAACAATATACACACAAGACAGTAACAATACATTAACAATACATTAACCCCAGATAAACCCGAGATAAACCCGAGATAAACCCTAGGTAAACCCTACATAAACCCTAGGTAAACCCTACATAAACCCTACACAAACAATACATAAACCCCAGAGAAACCCGAGATAAACCCGAGATAAACCCGAGATAAACCCTAGATAAACTCTAGATAAACCCTAGATAAACCCCAGATAAACCCTAGATAAGCCCTAGATAAACCCTACATAAACCCTAGATAAACCCTAGATAAACCCTAGATAAACCCTAAACCAGAAGGCCGTAAGGTTCATGCATGGGAGAGAAGAAGAAGATGTGGAAGGGTGTGGAGGGTTTCGGGTTTTACAGAATTAGGGTTTAGGGTTTAGGGTTTAGGGTTTAGGGTTTAGGGTTTAGCTGACGAGGGTACGCGGGTCGAGGATGAAGGGTTGTAGGGTTCTTTGCGCGACTGCAACGACAAAGACACAAGGCTCTGATGCTGCAGCAGCAGCAAGAGCTGCTGCTGCTGCACTTTGCTGCTGCTGCTGCTGCTGCTGCTGCGCTGCTGCTGCTGCTGCTGCTGCTGCTGCCTCTGGCAGCTGTCTCCTTTGTGGTGTAGGAGACAAAACCCAAGCAAGCAGAGACACCTGAGATACCTTCTTCAGTGCATGCAGAGTCCTCCCCTTATGCATAAACTGAAGACAAGACAGAAAAAACAATGGTGCTGCAGAGACACCCCGTTGCTGCTGCTGCTGCTGTTGCTGCTGCTGCTGCTGCTGCTGTTGCTGCTGCTGCTGCTGCATGTACACTCGAAAGTAGCTGCATATATGCAAGTATGTCTTCTGACTTACCTTAAACAATTCTATGTTTTTTTGTGTAATAACAACAACTAAAGACGCATCCGCTGCTGCTGTTGCTGCTGCTGCTGCTGCTGGTTTTGCTGCTGCTGCTGCTGCTGCTGCTGCTGCAGCAGCAGCAGGAGCAGCAGGAGGGGGGCAGCCAGCCCAGAATGCCTGCAGCACCGCAGGCAGCTCTTCACATACATTTCCTCCTCTTAGAGGAATAAATGTAGTTAAACATTCATCTCCAAATATATCTATGATGCCGGCTTCTTGTTGTAGAGAAGGAGACAGCATATGTCTGTCTCTTTCTTCTTCTGCTCCTATACAAATGCCGCTGCTGCTGCTGCTGCTGCTGCTGCTGCTCAGGTCCCCTGGAGCCGCAGTTACGTAGAGAAGAAAACTACCGCAAGGAGAGAAAGACATAAACTTGCATTTCGGTTTGACAAATCTGCAGCAGAGACAAAACGGAGACAGAAACAAATATATATATATATATATATATATATATATATATATATATATATATATAATTTTATTATTATTAGGGAGATTAAGAAGAATAAACAAGGGAGACAAGAAAAAGAAAAGAGGAAATAAAAGAAGAGAGAAAAGCAAGAAGAAGGAGGAAGGGAGAATTTGAGGTCTTTGAGATGTAGTTCAGGCTTCTACTAAAAAACAAAAAAGAAAAAGAGAGAAGAGAAGATAAGATAAGAGAAGAGAGAAGAAGAGAAGAAGAGACGAAGAGAAGAAGAGAAGAAGAGAAGAAGAGAAGAAGAGAAGAAGAGAAGAAAAAGAAGAGAAGAAAAGAAGAAGAGAAGAAGAGAAGAAGACAGGAAAAGAATAAGAAAAGAATAAGAAGATAGAACAAGAGAACAACAGAAGAGAAGAAGAGAAGAAGAGAAGAATAATAAGATAATAAAAGAAGAAGAAAATAAAATAAAGATAAGAAACACCTGATAGGATATCCGTCTTGTATTTTTTTTTCTGCTGTCTTCGCCAAACTATAAACAGTAAGAATTTGTTTTTGTTGATGTATTAATCTATCATGTTGTGCATCGTAGAATAAACTTAAAGTTGAAGATATATCAAAAGAATAAGGTAGAGGCCTCAGTGTACAGACAGGTTGCTGTGCGTACAGTGCATGCTCCCCCTCTGTAAGAGGAGGAGGAATAGGAGAAGAGGTAGAATCTTCTTCTGTTTGTAAAGCTGTCATATTGAAAGACGAAGAGAGAGAGAGAGATTTGAAGAAAAGAAAAAAACAAAAAAATAAACTAAATAAAACACAAAAGAAAGGAAAGAAGATGTATAGATATCTACACACAGTCCATGCATGCAGAAACGGGACTGTCTGTATAGATGTTAAAGAGAGAGAAAAAAGATAAAGAAATAATTACAAGGGGAAAGAGAGCGTCAGGTACAGATATACAAATATAAAGATATACAGAAAACGATGCCTCACACACCACGGGGTGTACTGACGCAGGATTCTCTTCGTAGACAAAGCCTCTCTGCTCATAAATGACTTAAATTTTGACCTGTTTCCAAAAAAGAAATGTCAAAAACACTCAAAAACCTTTCTTCTCTCTCCTTCACGGAGGAGCAGAGGAAGGCTCTGAGGCAGAAGACGCCTCACAGCAGCAACGAAGCCGCCGGGGGTCTGTCGCGTGTATATTCAGATGTATTTTGTAAATAATATAACACAAAACAAAATGTAAATCCTCGTCAAAATACACAAAAATGGACAAACTTGGTGACGCTATGAGCTGAACATACACCGCAGAACTTGCACGGGTGTCGGCGGCGGCGGCGCCTCGTAGGAAACCTGGTGGAAAGCAGTTATTTATTTTACCTTTTTTGTATTTGATTCATAAAAATCATTTTTTAATTGCTAAACAAATCTAATAAAACCAAAACTTTAAACACTTTCTTGTTTTTTTCCCGTGTTCTCATCATGGACGATCGTTCAACACCGCGCCGCTTCTGCATGCATTTCTGCAGTGAATTCATGAACGAAAGTCTGTTATTTTTGAAATATCAAAAGGAAACCTTCTAAAGTTTGTTCTATTATACTCGAGAAACTCCTCCTATTCTCTTGTATGCGTTCGTTTAAGCTTTCTACAGCAGTAGCAGAAGCCACGGTAGCAACAACTTCAACAGGAGCAACAGTACTAACAGCAACAGCAGCAACAACACCAACAACAGCAACAACAGCAACAAGAGCAGCAAGTTAAATTGTGTTGCTGCTGCAGCTGCTGCAGCCTTTTTTTGCTGTGATGGAGATATACTTACCCCCCAACAAAGCCAGAACGGCAGCCTGTCTTAGCCTTGGCCTTCAACTCGATCTACCCGAGGATTTAGGACTTCTTGAAGATGCAGCAAAAGAAATTGAGAATGCAATTAAACATTTAAGTAAGAGAAAGTAATTCTTCCTTCTTCTCCCCTCTCCTCTCCTCTTCTAATGTTTTTCTCTTCTTCCTCTTCTGTCTGTATACACTAAACACCTTCATGTTCAATATCGTGGCATTCAAACCATATATCGGCTTCTCCTGATGTTGCTGCTGCTGTTGTTGCTGCTGCTGTTGCTCTTGCTTCTGCCGTTGCTGTTGCTCCTGCTGTTGCTTGGACTGCTGTTGCTGCTGCTGCTGTTGCTGCTGCTGTTGTTGCTGCTGCTGCTGTTGCTGCCGCTGCTGTTGCTGCTGCTGCTGTTGCTGCTGCAGAACGATCAAACGAGGAAATTAAAGAGTTTGACCCGGTAAGCTTTTCATTCTACGGAGGTAGTCTAGCTGTTTCTGTTGCTGCTGCTGCTGTTGGTGCTGCTGCTGCTGTTGGTGCTGCCGCTGCTGTTGGTGCTGCCGCTGCTGTTGGTGCTGCTGCTGCTGTTGGTGCTGCTGCTGCTGTTTGCTGTTGCTGCTGTTTGCTGCTTCTGTTTGCTGCTGCAGTGGCGATTTCTTTGCTCCATAATTAAAGGAGGCCATGTATACTTTCGTGCTGCTCCTGGTGCTGCTGTTTTTGTTGCTATTGCTGCTGTTGCTGCTGCTGTTGCTGCTGCTGTTGCTGCTGCTGCTGCAGGAAGGGAAGGACCCCGACTTAGTTGATGCGATCTCAGAGAATATTATTGCCTTAGCAAAGAAAGAAGAAAGACTGAAGACAATAAGAGATAAAATGAAAGAGCTGGGGGCCTGTACAGACCACTGCCACTCCACATCACCAGCAGCAGCAGCAGCAGCAGGAGCAGCAGCAGCAGCAGCAAGGGCAGCAGCAGCAGCAGCAGCAGCAGCAGCAGCAGCAGGAGCAGCAGGAGCAAGTGCGACTCCACCTACGTCTGTAGCAGCAACAGCAGCAACAACAACCCCACCAGCAACAACAGCAGCAACGACCTCCCCAGCAGCAACAACAGCAGCATCTGCAACCCCAGCAGCAGCAGCAGCAACAGCAGCAGCCACACCCCCAGCAGCAGGAACAGCAGCAGCAGCAGCAGAAGAAGAAGGGG
>OY986952.1:4359269-4364269 GCA_963920595.1 Eimeria praecox
GGGCCCCTAGGGGGGCCCCTAGGGGCCTCCCAGGGGCCCCCCAGGGGCCCCCCAGGGTCTTTTATCTAAGGGCCTCACCTGTAGCCTGTGTAGAATACGTCATTGTGTTATGAAACCCTGGCTGGGGGGCCCCTTGAGGGGGGCCCCCTGGGTGAGGGGCCCCTTGGGGGAGGGTCCCTTGAGGGGGGCCCCCTTGTGGGGGGCCCCCTTGAGGGGCCCCCCTCGGGGGGGCCCCTAGGGGGGCCCCTAGGGGGCCCCCCAACTGTGGCTGGCCAAACGTTGTGGGTAAAGGAGACTTCGAGGGGACAGTTTGCCCCCAGGGTGTCCCTACAGTAGAAGTGTCTCCTTCTGACTCTTCAGACTGCAGCACCTGCAGCACACAACCCCACACCAGCAGCAGCAGCAGCAGCAGTAGTAGTAGTAGTAGCAGCAGCAGCAGCAGTAGTAGTGGTGAGGGCTCAGGTGTTTGTTTTAAGGAGACAGAGAAAGAGACAGATACAGCGAAAGGAGACAGAGACAGAGACAGACAAAGGAGACAGAGACAGAGAAAGGAGACAGAGAAAGAGACAGAGACAGAGAAAGGAGACAGAGAAAGAGACAGAGACAGAGAAAGAGACAGAGAAAGAGACAGAGAAAGAGACAGATACAGAGAAAGAGACAGACAAACAGAGAGAGGAGACAAAGGAGACAGAGAAAGGAGACAGAGAAAGAGACAGACAAACAGAGAAAGGAGACAGACAAACAGAGAAAGGAGACAGACAAACAGACAGAGAAGGGAGACAGATAAACAGAGAAAGGAGACAGACAAACAGAGAAAGGAGACAGACAAACAGACAGAGAAGGGAGACAGATAAACAGAGAAAGGAGACAGACAAACAGAGAAAGGAGACAGACAAACAGACAGAGAAGGGAGACAGATAAACAGAGAAAGGAGACAGACAAACAGAGAAAGGAGACAGACAAACAGACAGAGAAGGGAGACAGATAAACAGAGAAAGGAGACAGACAAACAGAGAAAGGAGACAGACAAACAGACAGAGAAGGGAGACAGATAAACAGAGAAAGGAGACAGACAAACAGAGAAAGGAGACAGACAAACAGACAGAGAAGGGAGACAGATAAACAGAGAAAGGAGACAGACAAACAGAGAAAGGAGACAGACAAACAGACAGAGAAGGGAGACAGATAAACAGAGAAAGGAGACAGACAAACAGAGAAAGGAGACAGACAAACAGACAGAGAAGGGAGACAGATAAACAGAGAAAGGAGACAGACAAACAGAGAAAGGAGACAGACAAACAGACAGAGAAGGGAGACAGATAAACAGAGAAAGGAGACAGACAAACAGAGAAAGGAGACAGACAAACAGACAGAGAAGGGAGACAGATAAACAGAGAAAGGAGACAGACAAACAGAGAAAGGAGACAGACAAACAGACAGAGAAGGGAGACAGATAAACAGAGAAAGGAGACAGACAAACAGAGAAAGGAGACAGACAAACAGACAGAGAAGGGAGACAGATAAACAGAGAAAGGAGACAGATAAACAGAGAAAGGAGACAGTCGCCTTACTTGTTTGCATACAGTATATCTAATAAAACCAAAGAAACGCCGCCAAAACACTTCTTCTTTAATTTTCCCGGGGACAAGTTGATATCGAACAGTACTTAGAGAGGGGCTCTCTCTTAACAGTGCTGAGGCCCTTAATAAACAAACAAATATATATTTAATATATTATATAATTATAAATAAATAGGAAGTATTAAGTTTTATTATATTTATTTATATAATTATTTGTAAAAAAAACATATACACTACTGTACAGACACCTCATCGTACAGAGGAGACAAGTAAGGAGACAAACAGCAACACCAAACTCTACTTAAATTAAATAAATAAATAAATAAATAAATAAATAAATAATAAACAAATAAATAAATATATAAATAAATAATAATAAGGAGAATAAATAATAAATAAATAGACAGACAGGTAAACAAATAAACAAAAGACAGAAAAACACACAGATAAAGAAACAAACAAACACAGCAAACACCACGAGACAGAGAAGGAGACAGAGAAGGAGACAGAGAAGGAGACAGAGAAGGAGACAGAGAAGGAGACAGAGAAGGTGACAGACGAAGGTGACAGACGAAGGAGACAGACGAAGGAGACAGAGAAGAAGAAGAAACAAAAGCAAAGAGAGACAAAGACAAAACCAACAGACGTATCCCCAGCTACAGACAGCAGCAGCAGCATCTGCAGCAGCAGCAGCAACAACAGCAGCAACAGCAACAGCAGCATCACAACCACCACCACCACCAGCAGCAGCAGGAACAGCAGCAGCACCAGCACCATCATCTGCGCCAGCAGCAGCAGCAGCAGCAGCAGCAGCAGCGCCAGCAGCAGCAGCAGCAGCAGCAGCAGCAGGCTGCCAACCAGTCAATGAATAGCGAGTCATCATTAAAAGATATTTCTTGAGGAGATAATTCGAGTTTAGGAGTACAAGACACAATAAATGTGGGGGCGTCAGATACCGCTAAGAGAACAGCTGAAGATACACATATATATATATATATATATATATATATATATATATATATATATATATATATATATATATGTATTTAATAAGTAGTTAATTAATTTGGTTAGTTTGTTAAATAATTAATTACTTAATTAATTTAATTAATTTGTTAAATAGTTAATTAAGTTAATTAATTTAATCTATTTAATTAATTTCTTCATCAGTTCAATCAGTTTGTTATACAATTATTTAATTATTTAATTATTTAATTAGCTAATAATTTGTTTATTTAATTATTTAATTATTTAATTATTTAATTATTTAATTACTTAATTATTTAATTATTTAGTTATTTAATTATTTAATTATTTAATTATTTAATTAGTTAATAATTTGTCTATTTAATTATTTAATTATTTAATTATTTAATTATTTAATAATTTGTTTATTTAATTATTTAATTATTTAATTAGGTAATAATTAATGCTAACATTAATTGCATAATGAACTATTTAAAAACTCTAGTTACTTCTCCAATTAATTAATTAATCAATTAATTAATTAATTAATTAATTAGAGTAATTAATTAATTAATTAGAGTAATTAATTAATTAATTAATTAATTAGACTAATTAATCAGTCAACTAATTACTTAACGAATTAAACTAATTAAACTAATTAATTAATTAATTAATTAATTACTTAATTAATTAATTAACTAACTAACTAACTAACCAATTAATTAATTAATTAATTAATTAATTAATTAATTAATTAATTAATTAATTAATTAACTAACTAACTAACCAATTAATTAATTAATTAATTAATTAATTAATTAATTAATTAATTAATTAATAACTGTTCTTACCTTCCTTAATAGAAGGCAGACACCACCTAAAGACACCATCAGTTTTAATTCCTTGACAACTCCACTGTATAATTTCTATCCAAGGATAAAACCCCTCAGGTGTATCTTCTGTAAATACGTATATTTAATAATATATATATATATATATATATATATATATATATATATATATATATATATATATATAGTTTATTTAGTTTGTTTAGTTAATTTTATGCGTTTTATTATATATTAAATTCTTATATTTATGTTCTCTTTATTTATTTTTATTTATTTTAATGTAATTAATTTAAATATATTTAAAAATTAAATAAAAAGAAGAAGATAGAGATAAAGTGGATAGAGCAAGACAAATAAAATATAGAAAGTATATACGATATAACAAAGGCAGAATATATATAAACAATAAATAAAATATAAATATATATATATAATATAATATATAATATATAATATATAATATATAATATATAATATATAATATATAATATATAATATATAATATATAATATATAATATATAATATATAATATATAATATATAATATATAATATATAATATATAATATATAATATATAATATATAATATATAATATATAATGTACAATATATAATATATAATATATAGGCAATTAATTAATAATTAATAAATAATTATAAACAAACAATAGCTACTAATAAAAGACAAATAATAGTAAACAAATAAACAAATAAATAAATAAATAAAACAAATAAAACAAATAAAACGAATAAAAAACAAACAGGATAAACAAAACAAAATAAATAAAATAAATTAAAAACTCAACAACAAATTCACAGAATGTCAACCATCATCGATCTGCTGCTGCTGCTGCTGCTGCTGTTGCTGCTGCTGCTGCTGCTGCTGTTGCTGCTGCTGCTGCTGCTGCTGCTAAGACACACCTTTAGATAGGTCTATATCTCGGGCCTCTTTTGAAGCCTCACGGCCTACGACGCCTCCCATCTGCTGCGGTGTATATACACCTCAAACTACTACCCCTAATTGCTGCTGCTGCTGCTGCTGCTGCTGCTGCAAATAACTGCTGTTGTTGCTGCTGCTGCTGCTGCTGCTGTAAATAACCTGCTGTTGCTGCTCCAGCAGCAACACCGTTCCTGACAATTTGACTTGAGGAGAGATTGAGAGAGATCTGTTGAAGATATTAACTGCAGCAGCAGCAGCAGCTGCTGCTGCTGCTGTTGCTGCTGCTGCTGTTGCTGCTGCTGCTTCAGGAGCAGCAGTTGCTGCTGCTGTTGATCGAGGAAGTGCTGCCGCACCGATTGCTGCTGCTGCTGCTGCTGCTAGATATGCTGCTGCTGCTGCTGCTGCTGCAGGTATAGCTGCTGCTTCTGGAGGTGCTGCTCAGTAAGAAAGACCCCTGCTGTCCTGAGCGTTTGAGTCGAGCCAGCAGCAGCAGCAGCAGCAGCAGCAGCAGCAACAGCAGCAGCAGCAGCAGCACAGTCTATTAGTTAATTTTATATATGTTTACTTCAATGAGAAGCTGCAGCAGAAGACAGAGGTTTTGCTGCTGTGATCGCAGTAGAATATATACAGCAGCAGCAGCAGCAGCAGCAACAGCCGCAGCAG
>OY986952.1:4381908-4384408 GCA_963920595.1 Eimeria praecox
TTTCGTGTGTTGCTGCTGCTGCTGCTGCTGCTGCTGCTGCTGCTGCTGCTGCTGCTGCTGCTGCTGCTGCTGCATTTGTTGGTGTAATTTTTGCTGCTGCAGTAGGTGCTGCTGCAGCAGCGGCTGCTGCTGCTGTTTGGGGGGGGGCTTGAATATAGAAAGTGCTGCTGCTGTTGCTGCTGCTGCTGCTGCTGCTGCTGATGTCTGAAGCGCAGCAGCTATCAGCAGCACAGCCCCACCTAAGAAGACCCCCATACCAAGAGCAAAGAATCGTGTTGCTGCTGCAGTTAGGTGCTGGTCTGCTGCTGCTGCTGCTGCAGCAGCAGCAGCAGCACGTGAATGCTGCAGCAGCAGAATAAACCCAACTAATAAAAACAAAACAGCTCTTAATCCTCTTCTCTTTGTATCTGTATTATATTTATTTTTAATTCTCTTTCGTATACTCAATGCCATTTCTATTAATCCAGAAAATATAAAAACAGAAGACATAATAAAAAATATAAATATACTAATATCTTTAATAGGTGTAGATACACCCGAAATCATAATAAAAAATCTATCAAACATTTTTATTATCGTATTTATATTATTTAATATTATCCTAATCCTTGATGTTCTTGCTGCTTTGGTTGCTGCTGTTGCTGTTGCTGCTGCTGTTGCTGCTGTTGCTGCTGTTGCTGCTGTTGCTGCTGTTGCTGCTGTTGTTGTTGCTGCTGCTGCTGCTGTTTGATATAAGGTTAAGACAGAGAGACAGATAGATAAGAACAAACCTAAGAGAAGAGACTTAACGCCCCGTAGAGGAGACACCTGAGCATCTGCTGTCTCTACTCCTCTTCTTCTTGCTGTTGCTGTTGCTGCTGCTGCTGCTGCTGCTGCTGGTGCTGCTGCTGCTGCTGCTGTTGCTGCTGTAGTTGGATACCCATACATAAGAGAAGGAGAAGCAGCAGCAGCAGCAGCAGCAGCAGCAGCAGCAGCAGCCCCTCCTCTACTACGATTATATGACTTTCTTATATTTGTTTTGTTATATGAGGCATATCTATGAGGGAATATATTATTATTATGTTTATTATTATTTATTATATTTATCGTTCTTGCACGTCTTGTATAATTTGTACTACGACCCCACACTAAACCATCCTCTTGCTGCTGCTGCTGCTGCTGCTGCTGCTGCAGCATACGCCCACGACGCGACATACGACGCCCTATGCGTGTGCTGCGGCTTCGTGCTGCTGTTCTTCTCTCAACTGCAGCAGCAGCAGCAGCAGTAGCAGCAAGAGCAGCAGCATCATCATCATCAATCACAACAACAGCACCACCACCAGCACCTGTACGTGCTGCTGCTGCTGCTGCTGCTGCAGGGGTAGAAGCAGCAGCAGCAGCAGCAGCCGAATCAGGGTCTAGGGTAGGGACGGCTGCTGCTGCTGCTGAAGCTGCAGCAGCAGCAGGAGGAGGAGCAGCAGCAAGAACAACAGGGGGAGCTGCTGCTGCTGCTGTTGCTGCTGCTGTTGCTGCTGCTGCTGCAGCAGCAGCAGTATCAGCCTCCAACTCTACCCCTAACGAGGAGGGGCCCCCCTCTTCACCGTCACCCCCATCGTCTTCTGCTGCTGCTGCTGCTGCTGCTGTTGCTGCTGCTGCTGCTGCTGCTGCTGCTGACAGAGCTACGGATATAACAAGCTGCAGCAGCAAGAATAAACAAAGAGGAAGTAGTCTCGGCCTCATATGCAAAGCCTGCTAGTAGCGGCAGCCCCATGAAAGAGGGTTGGGGTTTACGGTTTAGGGTTTAGGGTTTAGGGTTTAGGGTTTAGATATTATTACGTCTTTAGGGTTTAGGGTTTAGGGTTTAGGGTTTAGGGTTTAAACAACAATAAAACAAGAAAATATAAACAAAATAATAAAAATAAAACAACAAACCCTTGAAGCCTCTTCTACAACAGGAGGCGGTCGCTCACGTCCCCGTCGAACAAACCCTAAACCCTAAACCCTAAACCCTAAACCCTAAACCCTAAACCCTAAACCCTAAACCCTAAACCCTAAGCCCTAAACCCTAAACCCTTATTCATTATCTTTGTTTAATTCAATGATTCTCCTTTAAAAAATTGGGGGGCTCTCGCCCCCGCTCAGGGCCAGATCATCATTGCCGTACCCTCGGGATTAGGGTTTAGGGTTTAGGGTTTAGGGTTTAGGGTTTAGGGTTTAGGGTTTAGATTTAGGGTGTATAAAACCTACCTTTCAAGTAGTAGGCTTCAGTCCTTAGGGTTTCAAATCCTATTGGCCTCAGGGTTGTTACGTTTCTTCTAGTCGCTCACGCCAAACTAGGGTTTAGGGTTTAGGGTTTAGGGTTTAGGGTTTAGGGTTTAGGGTTTAGGGTTTAGGGTTTAGGGTTTACAGTTTAGGGTTTAGGGTCCCCGTGGAGGTATCTTCTCTTCCTATCCAGGACCCTCTCGAGTTCTTGAGAACCCCTAATAAATCTAGAATTTAGGGTTTAGGGTTTAGGGTTTAG
>OY986952.1:4389408-4394408 GCA_963920595.1 Eimeria praecox
TGCTGCGGTGTACGTACAGCTGAATGGTCTACCAAGAAGAGTAGAAGAAAGTCAACTAAGTTTAGATAAAGCACAAACCCTCGAAGCTAAAAACAAAACAAAGAAAACAAAATCTTCTGTGCATGCAAGAGATAATGGGGCTTTGGTCTTTGCAACTACCAAATACTTTAGTGAGGTAAAAGATTTAGGGTTTAGGGTTTGCTAGGGTTTGCTAGGGTTTGCTAGGGTTTGCTAGGGTTTAGGGTTTAGGGTTTGCTAGGGTTTGCTAGGGTTTAGGGTTTAGGGTTTGAGGTAGAACGAGCTTCACGGAAGTCTCTCACGAATCTTTGCAGATGTAGCTATCCGATGTTCTAGGGTTTAGGGTTTAGAAGGTTAAACCCTAATGTCTAGTTAAGGATCAAGGGGAGGGTTAGGGTTTAGGGTTTAGGGTTTAGGGTTTATCTCAGGCCCCCTTTGCAAAGATGCTGCAACAGCAAGCCCTCCGCAGGCAAGTCCAAGTTCTAAACCCTAAACCCTAGCTCATACATTCATGTATGGTGAGCAAATAGGGTTTTAGGGTTTGTTAGGGTTTAGGGTTTGCTAGGGTTTAGGGTTTGCTAGGGTTTAGGGTTTGCGGGCACAGGCTCGAGGAGTGGCAGTCCTTCGAAACGAATATCGCTAAGAAGTGGAAAGTCGCAGAAACCCTAGGATCGTAAGGGTTTAGGGTTTAGGGTTTAGGGTTTGGGGGGCTAGGGTTTAGGGTTTTAGGGTTTAGGGTTTTAGCTGCAGTGTACGGATAGCTGTTTCAAATATATCTATATATATATATCTATATATATATATATATATATATATATATATATATGTATATATATATAGAGAGTAAATAAATATAATTAAATAGAATAGATAAATTAAAAAAATTAAAAAATATAAAATAAAAACAAATAGAAAGATGAAGGAGACTCCCGAGACCACAAAATATCTTTTGTAGATTTTATTTAATTTTATGTATATTCTTTGTTTGTTTATTTGTTTATTTCTTGTGTTTAATATTTATTTATTTAATTTAATTTGTTTTTAATTAATTAAATAATATATTTATTTATTTATTTATTTATTTTCTGTATTTGTTTGTTTTTATTTTATTTATTTTATATTTGTATTAGTTTAATGCTTGTATTTGTTTGTTTTATTGTTTTGTTTCTCCCTTCTTCTCTTATTTATTTTATTTGGTTGCTTTGTTTTTAATTTAATTTAATTTAATTTAATTTAATTTAAATTAAATTAAATTTAATTTAAATTTAATTTAATTTATATTTAATTTAAATTTAATTTAATTTAATTTATATTTAATTTGAACGTTCTCAATTATTTGTCTTATTACTATTATTACTATTTGTTTATTATTTAGTAATAATATAATTAAATAAATTAAATATTACTATAATTTAAATTAAATTAAAATATAAATAAATTAAATATTTATATATATATATATATAATATATATTATATATATTAAAATATAAATAAACTAACTATTTATATAATTTAAATTAAATAAAAACAACAAAACAAACTAAATTATATATTTCTATAATTTAAATTAAATACAAAATAAAAATAAATAAATAAAATATAAAATAATGTTTATTTATTTTTATTTGTAGCCTTCTTAAATATTACGAATCTCTAAGAGCGCCCTTCGATCTCCTTCAAACCCTAAATCAACATGAGAGACTTTTCAAGGATGCAGACTGCAGGTAGATAAACCCTAAACCCTAAACCCTAAACCCTAAACCCTAGACCCTAGACCCTAATTAGAGACGCTTCAAAGGCTCAGAATGCCGGTAGGCAAACCCTAAACCCTAAACCCTAAACCCTAAACCCTAAATCAACTTGAAAGACTCTTCAGAGATGCAGACTGCCGGTGGGCAAACCCTAGACCCTAAACCCTAAACCCCAAACCCTAGGTGCTTCATGAGGAGCCCTTCGAAACCCTAAACCCTTAACAGGCACTTCTTTCTCTATCTAAGATACGAAGGCTCCTTAGGGTTTAGGGTTTAGGGTTTAGGGTTTGGGGTTTGATTGAAACAGGAGACAGATGGTTACCCTCACCACCAAAAGACACACGCAAAACAAACTGCAGCAGCAGCAGCAGCAGCAACAGCAGCAGCAACAGCAGCAGCAGCAGCGGCAACAGCAGCAGCAGCACCAGCAGCCAAGACATGTACAAGATCATTTGAGTTTTAATGACAGGCAAGACACAACCCTAAACCCTAAACCCTAAACCCTAATCTCTAAACTCTAAGCTATGTGTTCTAAATCCTAAACCCTAAACCCTATAAACCCTAAACCCTATAAACCCTAAACCCTATAAACCCTAAACCCTATAAACCCTAAACCCTAAATCCTCAAGTTTGAGCCCGCTGAGCTCTCCAAACAAAACCCTAGAACGCACAGGGGATTTCGCCCCGGCGCTTAGGGTTTAGGGTTTAGGGTTTAGGGTTTAGGGTTTACGAATATCTTCAGAACCCAAGACAAGATAGAATCAACATACCAAGCTGCCTTCAAACCTCCCCCTGAGGGGTTTATGTTGCTGCAGCAGCAGCAGCAGCAGCAGCAGCAGCCGCTGCTGCAGCAGCAGCTACACGAAATGCGCAGCTGCAGCGTCGCTGCATGCATCGTCGAGGAGAAACTCGGCCGCATCTAAACCCTAAACCCTAAACCCTAAACCCTAGACCCTAAACCCTAAACCCTAAACCCTAGACCCTAAACCCTAGGGTTTTACGAGCTGCAGGCAGCAAACGGCATGCTTTGCTTCAACGCCCTGCAGAGAATGCAGCACAAACCCTAAACCCTAAACCCTAAACCCTAAACCCTAAACCCTAGACCCTCATTTTTATATGGAACGATTGCCTGAAGCGGGTTCGGAAACGCCAGAGCAGAAACCCTAACCCCTAACCCCTAAACCCTAAACCCTAAACCCTAGCTCACTCCTCTCTCTCCAAGACCTGCTTCAATGCGGCGTCTAAACATTCAAGCTCTGCCTTCAGCTGCATAGAAACCCAAACCCCAAACCCTAAACCCTAAACCCTAAACCCTAAACCCTAGCTAGGGTTTACAGGCCTGCGCACGCAAGCTGTTCCTTCTACTTGCTGCAGATAGAGCGGCTTGAGGGCTTGACTTTGCATGCATCGTCACACGCTGCGCCTAGGGTTTAGGGTTTAGGGTTTAGCGTCGCGTGAGGGTTTGTGAGGGTTCAGCGTTGGATGAGGGTCTAGGGCTTATGCTGTAGCGAGGGTTTAGGGTTTAGGGTTTGGTGAGGGTTTAGGGTTTAGGGTTTGCTGAGGGTTTAGGGTTTAGGGTTTGGCAGGTATCTGGTTTTAATGATGATGAATTAGGGTTTAAGGGTTCATGAGGGTTTAGATTTTACTAGGGTTTAGATTTTGCTAGGGTTTAGGGTTTAGGGTTTAGGGTTTAGCGAGGGTTTAGGGTTTAGGGTTTGGTGAGGGTTTAGGGTCTAGGCTTTCGCTTCCAGCCAGGGTTTAGGGTATATGTCTACGGTGTAGGGTGTATGTCTAGGGTGTAGGGTGTATGTCTAGGGTGTAGGGTGTATGTCTAGGGTTTAGGGTTTAGGGTCTGTCTAGGGTTTAGGGTTTAGGGTCTGTCTAGGGTTTAGGGTTTAGGGTTTAGGGTTTAGGGTTTACTCTGTGTATGATAGGTTTATGTCTCTCAATATTCTCCCTCGATTTGGTTGTTTCTGTCTTTAGGGTTTTGACTTCACGCTCTAAACGAATCCGCTCTTCAAAATCTACAATAGAGGGGAGCCTGCACATAAACCCTAAACCCTAAACCCTAAACCCTAAACCCTAAACCCTAAACCCTAGTGAAGTGGGAGGGGTTGTTACGAATGGGAGGGAGTTGAAGCCTACTCAATTCCGAGATCATCTCCCTTGCTTTCTCCTGCTGCTGCTGCTGCTGCTGCTGTTCCTGCTGCTGCTGCTGCTGCTGCTGGCTGCGCATGCAGAGTCTCCATACATAGATCTCCTACTGCCTTGTCAAAGCTCGCCTGTACATAAACCCTAAACCCTAAACCCTAAACCCTAAACCCTAAACCCTAGACCCTAAGCGCAGCCTAAACCCTAAGCCCTAAACCCTAAACCCTATCCTCCAAGCCGCAGAAAGTCTGCAGATACAATCCTTAAACCCTCAACGATAAAACCTCTAAACTGTGGAGATAGACCAGACATCCTAAACCCTAAACCCTAAACCCTAAACCCTAAACCCTAGTATCTTGCCTGTATTCTAATTTGTAGGGCTGCTAGGAAGTGTTTGATTTCTTGTTTGAATGGTCCTCCTTCTGCTAGTTGTAGGAGTCTAGGGAGAGCAGCAGCAGCAGCAGCAGCAGCAGCAGCAGGAGCAGCAGCAGCAGCAGCACCAGACTGCAGCAGCGCTAGAACAGCAGCTAGCTCTCTTGTAATAGACAGAGATAAACCGCGAGGGACTGAGGGGGGAGGGGGGAACTGCCAGAGAGTCGACCATCCTACAAGTGCATGCAGCAGCGGAGGGATGCTGCTGCTGCTGCGGCTGCTGCTGCTGCTGTTGCTGCTGCTGCTGCTGTTGCTGCTGCTGCTGCTGCTGCTGGCAGCGCCTACTGAGGGGGTTAACCCTGGAAACGAAGGAGAAGGAGACTCCATATTAAAATGTATTCGATGAAGACAGAAGATATTCGTGGTGGTGGTGTAGCAGCAGCAGCAGCAGCAATTGCTGCTGCTGCTGCTGCTGCTGCTGCTGCTGCTGCTGCTGCTGGTGATAAGATGAATGGATATTCAGATCGTATGAGCTGCGGTGTATGTACACTGTATGAGTTGCTGCTGTTGCTGCTGTTGCTGCTGTTGCTGCAGTATATAAGTGAAAATGCTGTTAAAGAAGAATTGACAGCAGCAGCAGCAGCAGCAGCAGCAGCAACTGCAGCAGCAGCAGCAGCAGCAGCAGCCAGAGAGCTTAACTTGGTGT
>OY986952.1:4424408-4426908 GCA_963920595.1 Eimeria praecox
ACTGCTGCTGCTGCTGCTGCTGCTGCAGCAACGGTGGAGGAGGGGAAGTCTGTACTAGTGGAAGGTTAGTTGGTGTTTGTATTTGCTGCTGCTGCAGTTGCTGCTGCTGCTGCTGCTGCTGCCGCATTTGCTGCTGCCAGTGTTCGTACTGGCTGCTGCTGCCCCTTGTTGTTGTACTTGCTGCTGCTGCTGTTGCTGCTGCTGTTGCTGCTGCTGTTGCTGCTGTATATTTATAAGCATCAGTAGACAGAGAGAATGTTCTGTTAATTAGAGGACGACCTTCAAAGACAACAGACCGGCTCTGCAGCACACGTGGCTGCTGCTGCTGCTGCTGCTGCAGTTGCTGCTGCTGCAGTTGCTGCTGCTGCAGTTGCTGCTGCTGCAGTTGCTGCTGCTGCTGCTGCTGGAGATGGTGCTGCTGATGCAGTAGCGGTAGCTTCTCGAGGGGAGTGAGAGGCTGACGAGGCATAAGAGGCTGCTGCTGCTGCTGCTGCTGCTGCTGCGGCTGCTGCAGCAGCAGCAGCTGCTGCTGCTGTTCTTGCAGAGTCTGGGGATATACGGAGTGCTGCTGAAGGACTGAGTGCTGCTGCTGCTGCTGCTGCTGCTGCAGAGGAGAGCGATATAAAATCTTCTGCAGGCCTTCAACACCTACGTTGCTGTGCAGCAGCACTTGCTGCTGCTGCTGCTGCTGCAGTTGCTGCAGTTGCAGTTGCTGCTGCTGCAGCGGCTGCAGTTGCTGCTGCAGCTGTTGCTGCTGCTGCTGTTCTTTGATAGGAAGCCATTGTCTTTCTCTCGGCTGGGCACTAACGAAGCGATGTGTCGCCTCCAGCAATTGCTGCTGCTGCTGCTGCTGCTGCTGCTGCTGTTGCTGCTGCTGCTGCTGCAAAGAGTAGGATCGTATGAGGCTAGTTGGGTTCTGTCTATCTGTCTGCTGCTGCAGCATCTGCAGCTGCTGATGCTGCAGCAGCCGCGTCAGATGATCTTGCTGCTGTTGGCTGATGCTGCTGCTGCTGCTGCTGTGCTGCTGCTGCAGCAATTGCTGCTGTTGCTGCTGCTGCTGTTGCTGCTGCTGCTGCTGCTGCTGCACTGGCAGGTCAATCGAGGCACAGCGGGCGATCGAAGCTTCGCGAGAAGAGAAGCTCCGCTGTCTCCTTAGAAGGGTTGCCCCTTGCTGCTGCTGCTGCTGCTGCTGCTGCTGCTGTTGCTGCTGCTGCTGCTGCTGTTGTTGCTGCTGCTGTTGTTGCTGCTGTTGCTGCTGGAGACGATGCAGGTCTGGCACTTGCTGCTGCAGCAGCTGCAGTCGCCGCGTTTCTCCCAACTTCAGTTGCTGTTGCTGCTGCAGATGTTGCTGCAGATGCTGCTGCTGCTGCTGCTGCTGCAGACACAACAGCCTCCCTGCTGCGGATATATTTCGGGAAGATGCAGCAGACTGTTCAATTCTGCTGCTGCTGCTGCTGCTAATGCTGCTAATGCTGCTGCTGCTGCTGCTGTTGCTGAGGGATGGAGGATGCGGCAGCTGCGATGGCTGCGTAGGTTCTGCTGCTGCTAGCTCCCGCAGCAGCACAGCACGCTGCTGCTGCTGCTGCTGCTGCTGCTGTTTTGAATTAGCGTGATGCTTCCGCACAGAAGATATATCTCCTTGTTTAGAACAGACGAGCTGCAGCTGCTGCTGCAGTTGCTGCAGTTGCTGCTGCTGCTCCTGTAGCTGCTGCAGCTGCTGCGCTTCTACCTCGCATAAGGTAGAAGAGAGAGATAGTGTTTTGTCTTGCTGCTGCTGCAGCTGCTGCTGCAGCAGCTTCAATCGTTGCTGCTGCTCTGCGTCACAATCTCCAACATCTATCTGCTGCTGTAACAGCTGCTGCTCATGCTGCTCGTTAACAAATGGCTGCTGCTGCTGCTGCTGCTGCTGCTGCTGCAGGTGGTCGCGGGGCTGTGCTGCAACTTCTTTGCTGCTGTCGCTGCTTCTGCTGCTGCTGCTGCTGCTGCTGCTGCGCTGAGTGTGTAGCCTCTCTGCAGCAGGGCCTCCTGAGGCTCCCGTGGCGGCATGCAGCAGTCCTTTCTGCTTCTGCTGCTGCTGCTGCTGCTGCTGCTGTGCTGCTGCTGCTGCTGCTGCTGTATCCATAGGCAACCCACCGCAGCGGCCGCAACGCCCATTAACGCATGCAGATTTCTGAGCTGCTAGCCTCCTCGTAGCTGCTGCTGCTGCTGCTGCTGCTGATCCTGCTGCTGCTGCTGCTGCTGATCGCGGGCTTCGAGGCGATGCCCTGGCTGTGGCTTTGCTGCTGCTGCTGCTGCTGCTGCTGTTGCTGCTGCTGTTGTAGCATTCTGCTGCTGTTTGAAGAGGCACAGGAGACAGTCCAGGACTTCTCCTACCTCCTACAGCATTAAGCTCGTTGCTGCTGCTGCTGCTGCTGCTGCTGTGTAGCGTAGCAGCAGCAGCAGCAGCAGCAGTAGCAGCAGCAGATTGCTTAGGTTTGTATGCATCATGTGTGCTGTTGCT
>OY986952.1:4446908-4449408 GCA_963920595.1 Eimeria praecox
TAGGGTTTACTACGGTTTACTAGGGTTTAATAATGTTTGTTAGGGTTTAATAAGGTTTATTAGGGTTTATAAAGACTCCCTAGGGTTTTCTAGGGTTCGCTAGGGTTAGCTAGGGTTCGCTAGGTTTCCCTAGCGTTCCCTAGCGTTCCCTAGGGTTAGCTAGGGTTAGCTAGGGTTTAGGGTTTACGTCTGTCTGTCTGTGTCTGTGTGTGTGTGTGTGTGTGGGGTTAGACTTACGCCCCGCTGCTAACCCTTACTGGGATCCTCTTCCTGCGGAGGAGTTTGTGGGGTTTTGTGAATTACAGCTAAACCCTCTAGTCTCTCAAATACAAAATAACGCTACACTTAAAGTATTTGATAGAGACAGTAAACCGATTGGAGAGGTATACACTTAATATATAAACCCTAGCAATCGTTCAGACGGGGTACAGGGGTTTAGACAGGGAGTGGGGGGTGGGGGTTATTAGGGTTTATTAGGGTTTGTTGGGGTTCGTTAGGGCTTGTTAGGGTTTGTTAGGGCTTGGTATTAGGGTTTGTAAGGGTTTATGAGGGTTTATTAGGGTTTGGTAGGGTTTGGTAGGGTTTGTTAGGGTTTATTAGGGTTTGGTAGGGTTTGTTAGGGTTTATTAGGGTTTATTAGGGTTTATTAGGGCTTATTAGGGTTTGGTAGGGTTTACTAGGGTTTACTAGGGTTTACTAGGGTTTACTAGGGTTTACTAGGGTTTATTAGCAGCGAAAGAGCGTCCTTGTTAGCCTTTCGCAGTGCTCCTTCCCTGGCAGTTGGGGACAATTAGGGTTTAGGGTTTAGGGTTTAGGGTTTAGGGTTTAGGGTTTGGGGTTTTTGTTTGTTTAGATAGAAGTAGGTGTTTATCCTGTAAACGCGGAGGGAGAGAGTTTAAAAGATGAAGAGATAAAGGAGACAGCAGCAGAACTCATAGGCACAGATATGTGTGAGTACAGACACACAGACACAATATCCTGTCTCCTTACTAGCCTGCTGTCTGTCTCCTTACTATCCTGCTGTCTCCTTAGTATGATGCTGTCTCCTTAGTATGATGCTGTCTCCTTACTATCCTGCTGTCTCCTTAGTATGATGCTGTCTCCTTACTATCCTGCTGTCTCCTTAGTATGATGCTGTCTCCTTACTATCCTGCTGTCTCCTTACTATCCTGCTGTCTCAGTATGATGGTGTCTCCTTAGTATGGTTCTGTCTCCTTAGTATGATTATGTCTCCTTAGTATGATGCTGTCTCCTTAGTATGATGGTGTCTCCTTAGTATGATTCTGTCTCCTTACTATTCTGCTGTCTCCTTACTATCCTGCTGTCTCCTTAGTATGATGCTGTCTCCTTAGTATGATTCTGTCTCCTTACTGTCCTGCTGTCTCCTTAGTGTGATTCTGTCTCCTTACTATCCTGCTGTCTCCTTAGTATGATGCTGTCTCTTCTTATTATTTTTCTGTCTCTTCTTATTATTTTTCTGTCTCTTGTTATTATTTTTCTGTCTCTTCTTCTTATTCCCTGTGTAATAGAAACCCTAAACCCTAAACCCTAAACCCTAAACCCTAAACCCTAATTCTTAAACCCTAATCCCTAACTCTATGTAATAGAAACCCTACCCCCTACCCCCTAAACCCTAAACCCTAAACCCTAAACCCTACCCTCTAAACCCTAATATGTTGTATTTAATATGTTTTTAATTTGTGTTTAGATTATAAAGTAAAGATAGGGAAGCTGAAGCTGAAGTCAACAGCAAAGGAACGAAATGTCTCCGTTCGTTATACAACATATCTGTCTCCTCAACCACATACAGCAACAGCAACAGCAACAGCAGCAGCAGCAGCAGCAGCAGGAGCAGCAGCAGCAGCAGAGCAGCAGCAGCAAGATGGAGACAACGTGTTGCTCTGCGATTTTAATTACTGTCAACTGCAGCAGCAGCAAAATATAACAGAAGCATTTATAAACTATTTAGAGAAGGAGACACTTTGTTTTGAATTGTGGGCACAAGATAATAATATTATAAATAAATTAAGAGAAAGAGACAGAAGAATAAATAAATATAATTATAATGGACTCGATATATTCGCTGCAGCAGATGCAGCTTTTAATGTTTTACAGCAATTACCGACAATGCAGCCGTTGCTGTCTTGTCCGACACCTGCTGCTGCTGCTGCTGCTGCTGCTGCTGCAGCAGCAGCAGCAGCAAGACCAAAGGAGACACTAGAACAGGCTATAGGAAAGGCAGCAGACAGCAGCAAATATATATATAACGGGTATAGAACTACCACTGACAGCAGCAAAGACAAGCAGCAGCAGCAGCAGCAGCAGCAGCAGCAGCAGCAGCAGGAGGGGGGAGATGCGTCAAAGAAGTCTAAGGAAGAAGAACAGCAGCAAGCTGCTGCTGCAGCAGCAACAGCAGCAGCAGAAGGAGGTGCAGCAGCAGCAGCAGCAGCAACAACAGCAAGAAGAGAAGAAGGAGACAAACAAAAGAATAAGGAGACAC
>OY986952.1:4469408-4540674 GCA_963920595.1 Eimeria praecox
CCTTTCCCCGTCCTTCATCTGCGAGACCCACGAGTGGCAGCAGCAACAGCAGCAACAGCAGCAGCAACAGCAGCAGCAGCAGCAGCAGCAACAGCAGCAGCAGCAACAGTAGAAGCAGCCGGGGCATATCATCCCCACACCTACTCTCAGCACTTCGTCTTCTAGAAGAAGCAACTTGGGCTCTAAGCGCTCCCCCGCAAACAGCAACAGGGGCGAATGCGGCTGCTGTTGCTGCTGCTGCTGCTGCTGCAGTCAAGAGACAGACCACCAATCCTTGGCACTTGGTTGCTCACTTCTGCAGGTGTGGGGCCTTCATCGTTGCAGCAGCTACTCTGGCGGCTCCCCTTGCTGCTGCTGCTGCTGCTGCTGCCTGACACTCTGTTCTGCTGCTGCTGCTGCTGCCTGGCACTCTGTGCTGCTGCTGCTGCTGCTGCATGACACTGTATTCGGCCGCGGCTGCTGCTGTCTGGCATTTTTGTGGTCTCCTGCTGCGGCTGCTGCGGGTTAGGCTCCTTGCTGTTTGTGATGTTGCTGATGCTGCTGCAGGGTGCACGAGCTGCCTCATTCTTTGACGCTGCTGCACGAGCTAGCGAGGAAAGGAGACTGGCTGTCTGTATTACATGAAGCAGAACTTCAACGCTGCCCGAAAGACACCCTCAAAGGGGTTATTGACGGGTACCCAACTCCTTCCTGCTGCTGCTGTTGCTGCTCCTGCTGGTGCTGCTGCTGCTGTTCTTGCTCCTGCTGCTGCTGCTGCTCTTGCTGCTGCTGCTGCTAAGTGCGTGACGCTGCTGCCGGTTGCGTTGCTGCAGCTACTTTACGGACCCGTGCCTGCGGGGCCATCTGAAGAGAGCAATTGGCTGCAGCAGCAGCTCACGTGCTGCAGCAGCAGCAGCAGCAGCAGATTCCCCTTGGCGTGATTCCGAAGATCCGCTCTGTCTCCTCATAGCTGTGAGCGTTCTCATTTGTTGCTGTTGCTGCTGCTCCACTGCTGCCACTCCTGCCCTTGCTGCTGCTGCTGCCGCCAATGGCTGCACCGCTTGAGTGTTTTGCTCAAGTGTTGATTGTGTCCCTGATACAGGCGCAGCAGCAACCGCAGCAGCAGCACCAGCTGGGGCTGCAGCTGCTTCGCGAGGCCCTCAGACTACGCCGTCCCCGTCTTGCAGTGTATGCGAGTTGCTTTACAGACTGCAGCCTGTTGCAGTGTCTGTCCACCTGGCTGGCTCTTCAGGCTGCCCTTCTGCCGCAGCAGCAGCAGCAACAACAGCAGCAGAAGAAGCACCAAGAGCAGCTGGCTGCGCTGCTCCGCCGGGCTGGGCTGCAGCGGATGCAGCAGCACGGGAGTCCTGTGCAGTCTCAGCAGCAGCAGCAGCAGCAACAGGAAATAATCCCTCGTTTGCTACAGCTGGTGCAGCCTGGCGGCGGTGCTGCTGCTGCTGCTGCTGCAGGTGCTGCAGCACGTGAGGAGTGTCTGCTTCTTTCAGGAGCTGCGGAGACACTGTGTGGATTGATATTAACTTTGGCAGAAGCAGGAGGATTCGTTCTGCTGCAGCGGGGGTTTGCTCTCTTCGATCCCCAAAGCCCAATGATGCATTTGCTGCTATTCTTGAGGTGAAAGACTAACCCTCTCTGAGGGCGAAACGACAACCATGAAGACAGTTTCCTGCTGTTGTTGCTGCTGTTCCTGTTGCTGCTGCTCTTGCTGCTGCTGCTGCTGCTGTTGTTGGTGCTGCTGCCGTTGTTGCTGGGGAAGCAGCAAAGCCCCCCGCCCCAGACAAATCAGCCTGCCCCTACTGACATGGTCTTGCATTCAAAATGAATGTGATCAGTCGCATGCGTTTATGTATGCAGTCTGTTGCGTCTTTGCATGCAACGATGCATGCACTTGCATGCATTTGTACATGAATTGTTGGATTGTGCATGCATGCATGCATGCATGCATGCATCCGCTTCTGCTTCTCAGGGCTTTCTCCCAGAGAAGATTCAGGACGGCTGCAGCTGCGCTTCGGCGCTTCGTGTCTTTCCGCAGCAGCAAGTCTCAGGCAGCAACTGCTGCAGCAGCTGCAGCAGCTGCAGCAGCAGAGACAACTCCAGCAGCAACAGGAGATGCAACAGCAGACGGCAGCACTTTACAAGCAGCAGACATTCGCCAAGTCAGCAGCGAGCTGCTGCGTATGCTGCTTCTGGCGCAGGGGCCCCACATGCATCCCTTGCTGCAGCTGCTGCATGAGGTGAGCTATTCTCGGGGTTTCTGTCTCCTGTATCATGCGGCTGTTATGTGTCAAGGGGAGAGTTCTGTGCTGCAGCAGCAGCTGCAGCGGCTGTTGCAGCAGCAGCTGCAGCAAACCGTCGACGTCCCGCTGCAAGAGACACGCAGCGATCTCCTGCTGGCGCTGCTGCAGCAACGCAAGTACGCTGAAGCCCGCCAATGGGCGAGACTGGCAGGTAAGCTGGAGAGCCCCAATACCAGCACCAGACACCAGAAGCAAGTGCTGCAGCAGCTGCTGCTGCTGCCGCTGCAGCAGTTGACCCCACCGCAGCAGCAGCAACACCAGCGACAGGACGAATGAGGGATAGCCAGCTTGTTTTTTGCAGAGCTTTTGTGCGTCAAGGTGCTCCATCTGCTGCTGTTGCTGCTGCTACTGCTGTTAATGCTGCTGCTGGTGCTGCTGCTGGTGCTGCTGCTGCTGCAGGGTTGGGGGCTGGGTGCGTCCAGCTGGTGACAGTGCATGAAGTGGCAGAGTGCCTGGATGGGCTGCGTAGGACCAGCAAGAGCTTCAGAGACTCTGTAGAGGAGCGGCTGGAGGTGTGGGCTCGCTGCTGCAGGTTGTTTGCTGTTCATCAGTATCCCCAAGTTCTTGCTGCAGTCTTCCTACTGACTGTCTCCGCACAAATGGAAGGAGACATATCCCTCACGGAGCAGGCCTTTCTGCTAGCAGCAGCTCTTAGTCTCTTTGGTTCCCCTCATCCCCAGCCTTCCACATTCTCTACTCGCGAGGCTCTGCTGCAGCACTTAGTGCACTGTGCGCAAGGTAGCTGCTCCAAATGTGGCAGCAGCAGCAGCAGCAGCAGCAGCGACAGTAGCAGCAGCAGCAGCAGTGGCAGCGGTGGCAGTGGAGGCCTCACGCTGATCGACTGTCTACCCCTGCAGCCGGAGGAGATGCGTTCCGTGTTTTGGATACGGCAGGCAGATGCTGCTGCTGACGCTGCAGCAGAAGAAGAAGGATTTTTCTGCTGCAGCTCAGAAGAAACAGAGTCTCATACACTAGAATCCTTAGGAGACAACAGCAGCTGCTCCTCTCAAGTCAGCTGCTGCAGGTGTATGGTCTCCTCGCAGCTACTTGCGCAGCTGCAGGGACGGCTGCTGCTGTTGCTCACATCTCAGTCCACAAAAGCAGCAGCTGCTGCTGCACTGACACCCGAACTCACAGGAAGCCTATGGGGGTCGACGACAACAGCAGGTGCTGCGGCACCGCAGCTGCTGCTGCATGGAACAGCTAACCCCCTTAAGGCTTGCTGCAGCACCAACAACGTGCAGCAGCTTTTGCAGCAGCTGCAACAGCTGGTTGAGCCCGATGCCCCGGCGCTACCACTCCACTACATAGGGGTTCCACAATGGCCTCCGCCTCCTGAGACGGATCTGGAGGAGAAGGACTTTCAGCAGCAGCGGCAACAGCACCAGCACCAGCAGCAGCAGCAGCAGCAGCAGCAGAGGGGGGGATATGATGGAAGCGATGGGGTGTCTGCAGAGACACTTCAGAGTAGGATATCTCAGGTTCAGTCTGCCAATAAAGTCCTGCTGCAGCAGCTGCAAAAGGCAGTACATAATGCCATATCCATCGGCTGTACACACATTGCAAGAGCCCTAGTTGGTAGCTTCGTGAGCTTGCTGCGCAACTCGCCTGCAGCTGTTGCTGCTGCTGCTTCAAGCACCAGGGCCGTCCAGGAGGAGCAGCAGAGGAAGCAGCAGCAGCTGCTGCAGGGCCTTTCACAGGAAGTACAGCTAGCGGAGCTGCTGCTTCGGGTGGTGGCATTGCCAATTCCCCTGAGGGCGCAGCAGCAGCAACTGGTGCTGCTGCAGACTTTGTCTGCTGCTGCTGCTGCTGCGTGTGCAGCCACTAGGCCAGGGATCGTCCCGCTGCCGCAGCTTCACAAGGAGCTGCTGCAAATGCTGCAGGAACATGTGGGGTCTCCTGCAGCACAGGATGCGTTGCAGCAGCGACAGCTGCAGCAGCAGGAAGGCAATGAGCAACAGCAAGACAACGAGAATCAGCAGCAACACCTTCTGTCCCTACAGATGCACCGGCAGCAACTGCAGCTACTGTCTCAGCTTGTGCAGCGATGCAAGCCGGGGTTGCATGCGTTTTGCCTGGAGTTGCTGATCCTATTTTCTGTTAGTCTAGTTCTTGTATCTCCATTCCATGAGGTGCTGCAGCAGCAGCAGCAACAGCCGCAGGAGCTGCTGCTGCGACTGCTACTTGCTGCAGGCTTCCCTACTTGCGACATCCCCAAACCCTCTTTGTGCATGCGTTTCGCTGCAAAGCTAACGAAAGACGGGCGACTGCAGCAGCAGCAGGTTGCAGCAGTTCTCCTTGCTGCCTTCGTTGCTCATCAGCAGCAGTATTCACAAGTTGAGCACGTCCAGCAGCCGAGAGGGCGGCAGCAGCAAGGACAGCAGCAGCAACAGCAACGGCGAATAAGTTGGTTTGAATGGCCCTTGCTGCTCCTGAAAGACTTCTTAAGGATATGTGAGACCCCAGGTCTTGTAGGAGAGCATGCGTTGCAGCTGCTGCTGCAACAAGAACGAGAGGAAATACAACAATCCCAGCAGCAGCCGCAGGCGGGTCTTCCGTCGCCCACGAGTATTCAGCAGATTGCTTCTCCTCTGCTGCTGCTGCATGAGCAGCAAGTAGAGCTGTCGTTGCTGGCGCATTATGACTTGGAACGTGCATGCAATGCAGCGGGACTGGCGCAACTGCTGCAGCTGCTGCAAAGACGGCTTGAGGTGTACATGCAGCTCGGCAAACCCTACCTACTGCTTCGCGTTCTGACCAGCATCTCCCCTTCTCCACAGTTCAAGCCGGCAATGCAGTGAGGAGTATTGCTGCTTCTGTTGCTGCTGGTGTTGCTGCTTTCTCTGTATGTTGCATGCATTGGCACGACGAGCAGGCAGCAGAGTGTGTGCTGTTTGTGGTGGTTGCAGAATGCTGGTAGAAGGGGGCCACCTGCTGCAGCTTCTGGCAGCCTGCCGCAAAGGCATGAAGCAGCAACATGAGCAGTTGCAGCAGCAGCAACTGCTAGAGGCCTGCGCTATACCTGAAGTTCAGGTGTGCGAGTCGCTTGCCCTTGCTATCTGTGACTTGCTACACTCCCAGTATGACCAGCAGGTGCAGCAGCTGCTTGAGCCCAACGCGACGGCGCAGCAGCAGCAGCAGCAGCAGCAGGAAAGGACCTTGAAGATCACTTTAGACAAGTTGGTTTTGGCTAATTTGGAGTTGGGTTTCAAGAAGGAGGCCGGGTATGTGCTGCTTATGTCCCCACAGCCTGAGACATTATAGTTTGCTGTAGTTGTTTTTGCTGGTGTAGTTGTTGCTAAAGTGCTACTCCGCCACAAACCCCTCCTTCTCAAAGCTACAGCAGCTGTGCTGCTGCGGCTTGTTTGCTGCTGCAGGCTTCTGCTGCAGCAGGAGGCCTTTCGATGCTTGGCGATGGGGCCTCAAGTGCTGGAGCTATACAGCGAAAGTGGTATTGATAGGCTTTCTTTAGGCCTTCAGGTTAGCTGCTGTATTGTGTTTGTAACTACGAAACACGAGACAGTCCAACTCTTCTTCCTTTGGGGCTTTATGCATGCGCTTGCGGGGACGGCCGCCGCTGAAGGTGTACGGTGGACTCAAGGCTCAGTTGCTGTCTCTTCTTGCTTGTGTGCTGCGTGCTTCGCACTGCTTTTGCTGCAGCTGTTGCTACAGGCCTCACGCTTATTCATGGAGGCTGACTGTACGTCCCTGCACTTGACCTGCTGCCGTCAGGCGGCCCTGGTGGCGCTGCAGCTGCGAGCTGTGGAGCTGCAGCTCTCGCGCGAGTGTCTGCAGCAGCAGCAACAACAACAGCAACAAAACGGGAGGCATCTAGTGTCGCTGCTGCTGCAGCACTGTAGCAAGTCCCTAGAACAGTCTCTACACCCGTTCAAAGATGCAGAAATGTTTCTTAAGGATGGCACGGACCTGCCGGTGCTGCTGTCGAGTCTCGGCTCTCCTGATGCGGCAACAGCTGCTGCTGCTAGTGCTGGCGTCTCCCCGTTGCAGCTGCGCCCAGGAGAAGCCGATACAGCAGCAGCAGCAGCAGACGCGGAGCTGCAGCAGCGGTCTGCCTGGTTTCGAAGCCTCCTTTTCTCCTTAGAAGGTTCTGCCCTTCAGTGGTTTTGCCGTGGAGACAGAGAAGGTGGACCTGGAGGCCTTGTGGAAGGCCCAGCTGCGACACCTACAACAACTTCAGGAGCAGCAGCACCAGCACCAACACCGGCGGAAGCTGCAGCAGAAGCGGTGAGGGAATCTGAAGAGAGAGCCGCAGCTTCTGTGGGTTTGTCCGGCCCCTTCCTGCAGTTCTTGCATTTGTCTATCGCGCAGGTGCTGCTGTTCGTGGAGCTACATCCTGATGCATTTGTGTCTGGCCTCACTGCTGAGGTGAGTCTGACGTGGGTGGATTGCAGTGCAGCAAAATCATCGCTTGTTCAACTTATCTAGCTGTTCTGATTTTTCTTTTAAATTATTTATATAATTATTTAATAATGTTTTAATAGTTTTAATATATTAAGAAACTATATCTTTAAAATATAATAAAAATTATTTGTCACTATTTATTTAAATTATATATTATGGTAAAGGAAATTTAACCGTTTAACCATCAATTACATATTAAATCTAAATATTGTGGCTTCCTACATGTTGCTGCTGCCACTGCTCCTGCTGCTGTGGCTGCTGCAACGGTAGTGTTGTTGGGTTTTGCTGGTACCGCAGCCGCTTTTAGTGTTGTTGAACATCTTTTTGGTTCTGTTGCAGCTTCTGGTGCTCTGTCCTGTTGCTGTTTCTGCTGCTCCCCGTATGCAGGCATATCAGCACATCTATGGTGGAGTCGTGCAGCTGGCTTGGCCGCGTGCAGTGTACCGACAGGTTATCCTTGGAGGGCGTCTGTCTTACCTTTCTCAGCTTCTGGGGAGACCGGTAGAGCAGCAGCAGCCAACAGCAGCAGCAGCCGTACAGTCTTTCGAGTCTACTCAAGCTGCCGAGACGGGTGCTGGAAGGCTACGGAAGGGGATCGGCGCTTCTCATGGTCCGCGACAGCAGCAACAACGGCAGCGTCTGCCACAGGGAATGTGGGGCGAAGGTCTCAGCAAAGCTGCACTTGAGGCCCTAGTTTCACTGCATCTTCGGGAGTTTGACTGCAGCGGCTGCAACGGCGAGCAGCCGCAGGGGAGCTGCAGCGACAGCAGCAACGGCAGCAACGGCAGCAGCAGCAAATACCGTGCGCAGCGACCGTTCATTGTGCCGGGGATAACAGAGCACGATACTGCACTCTATACAGTTGATTATTCTGTTGACGCCGACGCCTATTTGCTGCACCCCACAGGGGCAGCAGCAGCAGCTCGAAGCAAGTCGCTGCAAGCTTGGGAGGCCCTGAAGGCAGCAACGGAAAAGAACCTCCTCAGGCTGCTTCAGGAGGCTGTGCCCAATATCCGCATTCGTTTAGAGGTGAGCTAAGGTACAAGCCACCTACCGACAGAAGCACCTCTGTCATCCGGTATACCCGTAGCATCAGGGCCAACGCCACCAACCAATAAAACAAGGCTGCAGCTGCAGCGCATGCACCAGTAGCAGCAGAAGCAGAAGCAGCAAAGAATGATAATTTGTTTGATGGACTCGCTGGGCGCTCACAGGATGCGCCCTATCTGCCCTGCGTCGGCGTCTGGGGGATCTGGGCGCAAGCAGGGAAGCCATCTGATTGTAAAATTGTGTCTCTTGTTCATTCTGAATGCAGCTCTTCCTGTCCCTGGGGCCATCCTTTAATGCTGCAGCGGCGGAGTGCTGCCGCATGCTCGATGACAAGTGCCTCTACCTGCCACAGGGCGCCCTCGCAGGCGCTGCGAGAGAAAGGCTAACGCATGCGGCTGTACCGGAGGTTACTTTAAGCCCAAGCACTGCTACTGCTGCCTACGGGCCTGTCACTGCTACTGCTGAGCAGCGCTTGAGCTAAGCTGCTGTACGTACAGCAGCCTGGCTGGAGTCATACGACTTCATTTTGTACAGTTTTCCACATGTATTTCCAACCGTTTTCCTTATTTGACAGCTTATCAGTTTGCTCTCAGCAAGCTTTCATTTGCTGAAGCGGCCTCCTTCGTTTTTCAGGAGGGTCTGTTCTGGCCAAGCCCCCAACGCCTAAGGGTGCTTCGCCATCCTTTACTGGCACGTGGTGGGAGGCAACCCTTTGCTAGGCTTTAGTTCTAGAGGATACAGATAGTGTAGCAACCCTATAAGCGTTGCACAGCAGGGCTACTTCGGTGTCAGCACACGCACGAGTACACAAACCAACCCTAAACCCTAAACGCAACCCCCGCGCTACAATTCATCGCACAAAAAATTTAAAAGTTGAGGAGAAATATTTTCCCCTAGTTGTTCAAGTTGTAGAAAACGATGAATTGGCATCCCCTACCCGTTACTAAGGGCATTGGCTGGCACTCATCATGTGGACAACAGTAGCTTTTATTCGTTTGGCGTCAGCCTTTTACGATGAAAGGATTTGTTGATAGGCGTATTTGCACTTCAAAAGGTCTTTAAGAATTTATAGATGATTAGTTAGTTTGCAAGGTGTTAGCTGGCCTGAGAGGGGGAAGAGGGCAATATTTCCTTACTACAACGGGCTTACAATATCAGACGTGGCTTCCTGTAGACACGATTTTGTTCTTTTCACTTGCTTGGGGGCTCATCTTCGCTTGTTATACCGCAGCCATTCGTCTATTGCTCGTTCCTCTCTTGTTCTTTCATGTTTTTCGGCTGTCCTTAAGCCACAATAAGAAGCCTAAGTCTATGCAAGTGTTCAATACGTACTTCTTGGTGGCAGTGTTTTTAAATACTTGAGGAATACTCGTGGACCGTCTGGCCCTTGGTTAGGCCCCTTATTTTAGACCATTTTCTGTTTTTGTTTCCTCCTTGTGGAAAGCGTTACTGCTTACCACGCGCAGTGTCTTGCCTCCAGTCTCGTGTACATTTGCACTCATTTAAGGATAGCGGCTCTCAAGTAACTAGTTGTTGCTTGGCATTACCAATTTGTCGCAGCCCAAAGGCACTGCATCACACCACATGCCTTGTGAAAAGGCACTCGCCAGTGAACGCCCCTCTTGTCCCTTACTTGCCGATGGCTCAAATGCCACTTATAAATTCAGTAGGTGTATTGGAATGGGATTTTTACAAGCCCGGCAGTGCTTGTATAGGCTTTCTAAAAGCGGAGCCCTCAATGAAGGAGCCCTAGATTAAAACTGCCTATATACTCTGCGTCGAAGCTATTAACCGCAGGCTGATCACTAGTTTGTTTTGCCTGCATGCCGTTTCTGAGGCCGGATTACCCCATCTAAAGTATGCGCTGATTCACTCAGTCTGCTGCCAATGCCTTTCAGTGCATCACCAGTCGTAAGTCGTAAGCTCTGTATGTGCGACCTGTGCTTATAGTATTTGTAATGAAGGAAAGCAGCGGTCGAGCTACTGTTTGTTATTGCTGTTGCTGTGCCACTGCGGCGTTCGATGCCAGAAATGCGCTGTGATTGCACGAAGAAGCAACCTTTAATGCAGGGAAGTCCCAGAATCGACCAGCTAAAGGAGCCCTGCCCATTTTTCATGGCGCCGGCTTACGTCTAGATGCATATATATATCTGCATTATAGTGTAATTAGGGTCCAACGGCTTTCCGAGGGGAAGGTGTTATTTGCAGATTCGTAAGGTTAAAAAAGCTCCGTTCTCTTACAGAGTCATAAGGTTAAAAAACTCTATACCACGAGCTGTCTGGGCCTACGGCTAATCCTGCAACCGTCAAAGGTCAGGGCTGGCTCCCGTTTCTGTCCTGTGGCTTCTTTCCCTTGTTGTAGAGGACGTTTCGTGAAGAGCTCCTGCCGTACTGTTCCCGGCTTCCGTTTGTTGCTTGCTGCTGCTGTTCTCGTTGCAGTCCTTCTTTCCTCTGCTCTTCAGTATGGCATCTATGGCAGAAAGACGCTCTAAAAGAGGCGGATGGCTGTAGTGCCACCACGAATACCTGTCCATCAATAAGCCCACAACAGCTTCACCTGATACTCAACCCTCTTCCCCTTCCCCTTCAATGCAAGTGTAAACCATCCACTCCGTAGCTGCGTAAGTTTGCTCTAGCAATGAAAGACGCATTCCGCACTGCGTTGTGTTCTGTTTGCTGGACTGCAACTGATACCGTTCGTGACTCACCAGGGGTCTGGGTCCAGGGTTGACTTATTTTCCGTGTGAATAGTGCAAAGAGCCTCCTTTAGCTGCTCCCCATAGTTGAGCTCGCAAGCAAAAGCATCTGCTTGGAACTCATGTTTACGCGAAAGGAGCGTAGAAAGGACAGACAGGATGGTGTGCACCTGCGCGCGAACAACACAGAAGAGGAGCCAAACAAGTATTGGCAACCCCAATAAACCGAAAGCAGAAAGCAGCTAAGGCAGAATGAGCATGCAGGTGAGCCCATAAGGCGTGGTAAAACAAAATGAAGATGGCACAGTAGCAGCCAGCGACTCTCTTTCCAAGCACACGCGGCATACTATGATTTCAGGTACATTAAAAAGAATTATATAACCCTTATTATTGGTGCAAAGGAGACCGTATGGCCGTGTGTGTACGTACAGGAGCGAGAATATTGGCAAGAAGCATCAGGCCAATGATGGGGGACTTCGCATCAGAGCCATAACCGAAGCACCCGTAGAGGTGGTCGTTGTTCATTACCTTTCCATAGAGGTAAAATGTCACAAACAAGTTCAAAAACATAAGCGTCAAGCGCTGCGTAAAGTGATTCCTCTGCCAGTGCCCCAGTTCATGGCCTGAATTAAGCAGCTGACCAACACAGTCGAGCGCAATGATTGAAGCCCTCCGCCCCCCCCCCCCCCCCCCCCAAAAAAAATATTTGAAGCAGTAGGCCAAGAACGTAAATCCCTAAAGCCATTGAATAGGAACAACAGATAAACTATCTCTACCTGAACAACCATGTTCTATGCGATATAGTACTGCTGCCTGAAGCTTCACTGCTGAGCCCCTGCCTTCAGACAGGCGACCTGGGCAATACACTATGTTAATTGTACAATCTTTTCGCGCGCAAATCTAGCTCTTCCGTTGCTACTGTTCAGACGTTTCCATCCATTACGAGGGAGGGTAGTACACTTGATACGCATGCATGTGATAGCCGGGGGAGAACAGCTCTCCGGCATTGTAGGGGAGAAGGCAACGCCAAGCGGAGCAAACGGAGTGAAGCGTTACGCACCCAGCACAGCTAAGATCTGGTCGTGGGGCAGATGAAGCAAAGTGTCAAAGATGACAATTCGCTTCCACCGCCAGAAGCCATAGAAGTAAGCATTGCTGTGGCTCGATCGCTTGGAGCCGTCCATCTCGTACACCTCGCACAGAGGGAACTTCAACTGTTCAGCCTGTGGAAAACCAGTCGAGAAGTCAAAGCCACAAACAGCCACAAACACTCCAAGAAAGGGAAAGAACCAGGCAGCACCACTATCCAAGCAGCAAAAAGGGCGGGGAAACAAACAAACAAAAGATTCAAGTGAACGGCAAGTCGGCCATCCGTATCGACTGTCCTCTAGCGCCCAACTGCCATTCACCCACGGGGTGTCCATTCTTACCAAGGCGCTAATTTTGCTTCTAAGTTCCCTGTCTCGTAATACTTGAAACTTGTTGAACAGGGGAGCAATCAGGTTAGGATAGATCACTATCATTCCGAATGTCATTAACACGGAGAAACCCCAAAGCTGCTCAACACACACGAATAGACAACCCAAACTAAGGCCAAAATGTTTGGAAGAAAAAGCTAACTTGGCAACACACTGTTTTGAAGACCCAATGAAAAATTAACACTGGTGAGGGAACAGTAATACGAACTAGAACGCCAGGAAAGAATACCAACTCATCACAAACATAACAGGGAGGGGATATGCAAACAAAAAATTTGGTTGGGGCATTCAAATGGTGAAAATGTGGCTTGTCATACCCACAAATGGAAGTTATCCCCTCCCCACTTAATGAGCCAATTCACAGCACACAGAATGGGTGCCCCAAGGGCTGCCGTGATACCCAGGCCAAGAAGTTTATCTTTGATAAACAGGAGCTTTGTTTTCTTATTGAAGCCATGTTTCTCCTCTACGCAGAAGTCGCTGTAGAGCTGGAAGGGGGTGCAGATACACTCGGAAACCACACGCTGTATGCCCATAAAGAGCAACGGGCGGGCGTAATCCCCGTCTCCAGCCCATGTTCCAGCGATCCGCCAGCAGAAAGGCCCGAAAAAATACAGCGTGGAAAGGATAGAAACGCCAGATTCAACAAGCGAAGAAACCATGGAAAGCTTGATCTTGTCGCTGTTGTACTCATTGGCTTGGCCATAGGCTTCCTCTGACACCCAGTTTTTCAGCAAAGACGGCGGCTTCTTCTTGCTAGTATATCGGTGCAGCTGCCGCAGGTTTAAATATTGCTCAAAAGCCTCTACTGTGAGGGAAAAACCTACATACACATGCAGCCATGGCACATCTGAGAACCAACCGCCCGAGAAGAACCTCATCCTGGTTCAACACGAGCTAAGAAATACGTAAAGAAACAATATACTGCTACTTTACCCCTTTACTCCTTAGTAACAAGCATGCAATTAAATACAGACCATGCATGTATGGCTAGTGTCAACGCAGAAGACAGCAACTGCCACGGCGCATGCAGCTGTACACTGCAGCGAGGCACTCCCCCTTTCGTTCGACGTCCCCACGTTTTTGCACTTGATATGTTCTTCAACTTTGTTTCTTCCAATTACATCTTCTGTGTTAGGTGAGTTTGTAGCTTGAACTTATGTTGCTGATGTGACTGGTGAGTTCCCCCCTCCCCGTCTCCGGTAGCATGTTCTGTGGAAAGTACATCTAATTCTAAGTATGCGCAGTCTTAACTCCTGATGGCCAAATAACTCTTCCAAAATTGCCTGTAATTAGTCCATGAGCCAATTGGGGCTTGGGTGAGCTTGCATGAGGGGTTGCCTTCTGTGTACCATGGGGTACTATGGTCTGCTCGGCGTTTGTAACCGTATCGGACTGCGGAGGATCAAGTCAGTGTCTAAATACAGTTCGCACTGCAGTCTACAATGCTAGCGCAGACAGCGAGCATGTGTTGGTTTTGCCTGCATGTGGGGCTGCCTTGCAGCACTAACTGCCCGAATGTGCGTTGTAGCCGATGACAAGCGTGCCCGTGTCCGCGACAGTCCAGGCCCACGGGTAGATTTTCCCAAAACGCCCCGAGGGGGGATAGCCAGATGCTGTGAGGTGGGTCAGCTGCTTTTCGCGAGCGATTGCATTAAACATTTGACGCTTTAGCTGCGTACGATGACTAAAGTGTAGGGCGTTCGTCACACGTGGTAGCACCGCATGGCTCATGGGTGCAGGTGTGAGGGTGTGAACAACGAAGCCCAACTCCCGCCATCGGGAATCCTAGCGCGATGCAATAGCTAACGAAAATAATTCTGGGGAAACCCTCGAGCATCCCTTCTTGAAAGAGCTTACAAGCCTCAGCCGTCTTCTCTTGCACGAATGGATTTTAATCATGGTCTCCCTATGGGTAGCAAGTTAACAAACGGTCGGGAACCCCGCCGGGCAGAAGAAAGAAGAATGTCCCCACATCTGGCGCCCACCCAGGTGTGAAGGACACTAAGATCAGGAGGCAATTTGGGATCCATAGACCTACGCATTCGCCTTTAGAACATAGAGGAACATCTAAAATTCATATCAGCACCATATCCGCTGGACGTGGATGCACGCCGATAGTGGCTACATCTAGGCAAAGGTTTCGGTCTCCCGAAGCATCTCCGGGCTATGCAAACCTGACGGGGTGCTCTGCAATGCATGTTTATCTCCAGCTCTGCAAGGGAGCAAGCCACGGGGGAAGTGAAAGAAATTTAAGCAAGAGAAGATCTCGATGGAACGCTACACCAAGAAGTACCAGCCACTGGGGACCAGAAGTCGAGTGGTGGGCCCGGTATTCCTATATATGAGCAGCGCTATCCTCTGGAAAGACACAACCAATAATCGGGTGGGCCGCAGCTATGGAGCTAAGTGATGAAACATTTGAGCTTCCCGATATGATGAAGCACAAAAAAAAAGCTGCTTCTACAGCTCGGGCTCGGAAGGAAGGACGTATGTTTGGAAACGGCCCATACGTGGAGCCTACCGATGTTGGGGCCATGAAAGCCAGAATAACCCACAAAGGCATTTGAAGTGGTTATATATAGCAGCCACCGCATTCGGCACCCAGAAAGCAACGAGGGCACAAAGAGCGGCGCGTCTGCATCTTTTACAATAAGCATGTTCACATGTGCTGGGGCTGTATATGCATGAGGAAAAGTGAGGAAATAAATGAGCGGGACTCTCCAGCAGCGCCCCCATGGGAACAAACAAGACGAACAGGGAAAAGCCCAGGCCTCCCACGCGAGGTGCGGTGCAGTTACAGGTGCTCGAGGGATGGCAGCCGGAACCATATATCATCGTCGAGTTATCTCAGTCCGTAGCCTAGAGCCATGCTGTTACTAATAGTTGAGAGTTGCTAGCGCTCCTTTGCACAGCCTACGAAAGCTGTGCGTGGTGATGTCTTTTCAGAAATGGGTCATATGGACATGTTCACCTTGGCATAGTATTAGTCACCCCGTGGGCAACTCAGTGGATGGTGCTCATGCCGCGTGCTGACGGCACTGTTCAGGTATGTACGCCGGGAAACGATGAGAGAGTGCGCCGGTTATCGCTTCCAATAGCATTAGCATCATTTACGGTAAGGGGGCTGAAGTCAGTGTACCAAGGAGAAAAGAGCGACGAGGCTACTACGCAGCGCAGAAACACTGTAGGGGACGACGGAGAAATGCATGAACTCCAGCGTGATGCTCCTACGAGGAACGCAGTTTCTTGACGTTCCTTCCAGTTAACGCACGAGGGACAGCGGAAGTCGTCAAAAAGGAGGGAAGAATTTTCGGATATACTCAATAGCAAGGAACTTCCACCGTGCTGGCCGCCCGCCCGGAAGCTCAATACGCAGCGTCAAACTCATCTCCTGGGTAACAGCAAGTTTTGTTCTAAGGTACCCAACACGCGCATATCTCCAAGAGACAGTCGAGCGGCAAGCAGAAAAACGGGTTAAAAGAGACAGGCTTGAACCCTCAACTGGCGACTTTGGACACAATTTGGTGTTGACGAGAGGAAATTATGGTAAGTGGAGCATGCCTATCAACTTCAAACGCTTCAACAAAGTCGCGGTAAAACAGTTCCCGACGCACGGGATTGATTTTTTGCCTTCTCCCCCCTAAGAATGATTACAAGTATGCATGAAAAATTACAGTTATAAAGGGATAAAAGGCTTAACTAATCTAGCAAGGACAAAATGGGGCTGAAGCGTCCTAAAATTCAACGGCGACGTACAAAGTTCCTTTTACTCTACTTTTTTAGGTCAATAAGTCATAAAGGAACGAAAGATTAGATGTATGTTCAAAGCAAATAGAACAAAATGCTATATAAAAACACGCTTTTTAATAGAGTAAACATTTGTTTTAAATTTAAGCTTATCTACATATAAAGTATTTGGTTGGAACCTTGTTGTCAGCTCATCTTATCCTGAGGCTGAAGTGGGTCTCAAGGGTGGTCTGTTCGTCGGAATTGAGTGACCGCTTTCACGGTTCAGTATTCTATTCAGCATTTGATGACGCTGAAGCGCTTTGGCAGGTCCCAATACATCCCGACGATAGGTACGAGACTGCATTCCATACCCAAGCGCGCAAGGTAGAGTACACCTGTGTGTTCTTTGGGGTAGTGGAGGCACTTGCCGAAGTGCCGCAACAGGTCAATCAAGACTTCTTGTGAGCAGTCAGTGAGGGTGCGATGGTACAACGCATGGATGATATGCTTGCGCTCAGATAGAATGTGCAGGACCATTTGCGGCACCTGCGGCGAGCTCTGCAACTGCTACGCGTGAGGCAGTGGCTCGCGGAAGCACATGAGCGTTTGTTTTCATATAAGCAACCAGCTTATTCGGGTTTCGTACCACTTCAGCGCGAGCTGAGCCAGATCCAGTGAAGATAGAGGCGATTCGGACGTACCCTCTACCGCAGTACACACGCACAGAAGTTCAGAAGTTCATCGGTCCCGCATCGTGCCACTGCAAGCTCATTCCTGGAATCGCCCACGCCGCTGACAATCTAACAGATGTATTTAAGAAGGACAAACACCTCATGTGGATAGAGAGAAAAGACAAAGCCGCCAGAAGCCTTATCGGACGCCTGGCATTTTCTCCAGCTCTAGCGCTCTCTGACCTCGACAACCATTTCTTCCTAACGGCCGACGGTAATGACACCGTAGATTCCTGCACCCCTTCTCAATTGTGTTCTTCGTACTTCTTATTTACTTATGCGTCTGCAGCCGTCGCTAATATATAACGGTGGAGGGGGGTTGCTAGGTTCTTGGATGGATTTCATGCTGAGTTTGGTCGCAGTTACAGGCAGTGGCAGTATTTACGTTGTGGACAAACTCACCAACTGCGCTCACTTCATATCATCACTAACTGGGACACGAAGTTCGTTAGAGCTTTCTGTCGTGAACTCAGATGGCAGCTCCATATCGATCAAAACAGGACCACCGCGAAACATCCGGAAGCCGGCGATCAAACCGAACGGGCCAGCCGCACTCTTGTTTAGTATTCGCCACACTATAGCCAGCAGAATTCATCAAAGTGGCTTGATATTCTTCCCTGTGCAGGATGGTTTTGCTCCCCGACATCCCTTGTTTACGTCAGAGTGCCATACTCTGACCCGATATTCGTTCTGGCGGTTGGAATTCAGCGCGCAGGCCAGCAACAGCTAACTTTCACATACAGTTTGCACTAGCGCGGCTGTAGTGCCCAGCGCTAAAATGGAGCATACGATAGGGGTTCTAAAGATTTAATCAGGTAAAAATTAACTAAAGCATACTTAATAGAAACACGACGGCGTCTGACGAAGGGCCGCGGCACACGCTTAACTTCAGGATAGTGTCTGAAGACAGCACGCTGAACAGGAGCCTGCAGGTGCGGGATAAGCTGCGTCAGGCGAAGCGGAGAGGAGAGGAGGCAATGGAGGGGACCCCGCTTGTAGAGAGTACGAAGGTTGAGAGAACTGACGTATGTTACGAATGTAAGGGTACAAGGGTTCTGTGCGCAGTAGCGACAGGATCTAATGACATTCCAGTCTCCCCAGAGTGTGGGGAAGAAGATAATAGGTGGGAACAGGCCCGTTACGATAGAGGCTGCTGAAACCGAAGAGGATCCGCAGACAGTGGTGGCGCATCTAGAGGTGGAGACCATTGGGGATGAAGTGAAAGAGTTGCGGTGTGTAGCAAACGGCCTCTGCAGAAGAGAAGCAGAGGAACCGAACGAATTCGATTATCCGACTGCTGAGGGTGTACTAACACCATGGTGGCTAGCTAGCAGAATCTAACAAGGGCGTTAGACGGTGCAACGTAGGCACTACCGCTGTAATAAGAGTAGATGTGGCTGGGAGCCGCGGCAAGGCGCGCTCCGATGCGCAGGACTCTAGGACTTTCATTAGTCAGGAGAGAGGTGAACGCTTACAGTTGAAGACGCGGCGACCTTCAGAAGAGTGTATGCTTACAGCGGTCAATGGTGAACAGATGCGTATTGATCGTATTGTCATGATATTGACGACTTAGGGGGGACGAGAGCGTTCTACGGGAGATTTCTTGAGTGGACTTGCGCTCTATGTAGTTGTGTTAGGGCTTGCTTCGTCTACCGCGCAGAGAGTGGCGTGGTATCTTCAGTCGGACAAGTTGCGAAACCACGTGAATTAGACTTGGGGTGAGTTAACGGTAGCTCGGTCATGTTTAGAAAGGGAAAACGGGGCCACACCAAAGGAACCCGCCAGGACTCCAGCAGAGCAGGCCTACGTCATCGTGGCCAGGCAAGTGGTTGGCATGTCGACGGAGCAGGTCGCGGCCATCCTACGGTCGCCACCTAAGAGGTACACGCCCCGCGCGCGGGAAGGGGGGAAACTACCGATAGACTCTTTCATTCTTTTTTCTTTCAGCACTTTAAGGCAAATATGCAGGGACTCAAGGAGTCAGTGCATGGAATGTGCAACAAACTGGCTTCACCAGAGACCGGAGAAACAGTGGGCTTACGTCTCAGGGACGAAAGGCAAGGGGCTTTGTGTTGGGCACTGATGTGATATTGCCATACGACAAGTAGGCTGATGGATAATCATGTTCATGATGACCCTATCGTGGGAGGGGATGAAGAGGAATCACCATGGGCTGAAACTAAACTAGAAAGCATTCAATTCGATGAGTGGATAAATACAGCAGAGGCAGCGGGCCTTCCCGGGGAGATACTCAAGCTGCTGCGGGAACACTAGACGGTATTCCCGGACCCGTTACCCGCCGGCTTACTTTCAAAGCCTCCTCACGACCATCACATCTTACTGGTGCCTGATAAGCTACCGGCAAAGTCGTCTATATATCGTATGCCGCAGGATCAACTGAGTTTTCATAAACAGGAGGTAGCTAAGTTGGTGAATAACGGTTGGATAGGACCTACGTACTCCCCTATTTGTGCCCCTACTATGATGGTGCATAAGCGTGATGATGGTTCAGAAGAGCGGAAGATGCGTATAGCAATGAATTGTCAGGCATTGAACGCTATTACTGTAGCCCCTGACTTTCTTTTACCTCCTATCGAGACTATCCTGGAAATGTTGTGGGCTGCCAAGTACTTTTCTACATTAGACCTTGAAGCAGGATTCCACCAGTTCCGCATGGCCAAGGGAGACCGGTGGAAGACAGCCTTTCGTTCGGTAATGGGACTGTACGAATACACGGTTATGCCCTTCGGACTCAAGAGCGCCCCTGCTACCTTCCAGGCCAGCATCAACGCCTACTTACAACCTCTACTTGAACACGGAGGCATAGCATATCTAGACGGCGTCCTCATATGCAGACGGGATCTCCCCAGTCATGCTCTTCCTTTACGGCAGGTGTTCGGAATTTTCCTCCCACTTTGTTTCTACCCCAAGTTTCGCAAGTGCAAGTTTGTACAACGAGAGCTCAAATACTTGGGATATACCAATAGCGCTGACGGTATTAAACCGGTGGGCCATAAAGTTGAGGCAATCCAGGTATGGCCTGAAGCACTGGGTAAGGAGACTCAAGAATGGCAGTTCCTTGGGGACATCAATTACTGCCGCATGTTCATGGGCCCCGACTTCGCTCGTCCACTTGTGGGACTCACCCGTATGGTATCCCCATTCCGCTGGGATGAAACTCAGACACTGGCGGTAAGGCAGCTGAAACAGCGTTTAATCGATTATACTATCTTATAAGTCCCAGACACTTCCAATCCCTTTGAACTATACAGAGATGCTTCAGTCTATCTGTTCGGTGGTGTCCTCGAATAAGATGGTCAGCCCATTGGTCTTCTCAGCCAGGTGATGAACCCAAAACCTCTGCGCGGACGACCAGCCAAATGGCTAGACTTCCTCGCGGAGTTCCCTCATCTCGCTATCACCTACTTAGAAGGGACGCGTAATCTGGTGGCTGACGCACTGTCTCGGCATCCCAGCTACCCCACTCCACAACACCTAAGCACCTGTAGCGACCCTCCGATCCTTCCATATGAATCAACAGCACCTCTTATGTTAGTCACAGCATCCGCAGAACAAGGCCACCACACCAGGGGTAAACGCATCAATTATCGGGCGTTGGCTGGTCTACACCCATGGACACCTAGGAAACGTCCCGCATCACCTTCGCTTCCACGGTCGGCACCTGCAGCCGAACAAGCAGATGTTGACTCCCCACAGACGCCCTCGGGCACTCCCAGATTCTCCTAAGTCCCTCGTTTGGGAGACGGGTTATTCCAAGTGTCCCATTTCCCGCGATCCGCACAGAGTAACATGTTTTATCTATCTCCCGTTTTATTTTTGTATGGATTTCACGGTAAACTCTTTTTTTTAAAAAATCAAGGAATATAGTATAAATACAGTACTAATAGAACCAATAGAACACATTGTGTTCAGATAAGTTAGATAGTCAGCATAATCAGGAATTCTACGTGGCATAACATTAAATCCTAAGAAGTGCATTGATAAGAAAGTTAATAGAATACTAAATAAAAATACAATAGACCATACTCTTAAACATTACTGTTCAGCAGCCCGGTTAGGCAATCCCAATCGATTTCCGCAACAGTAAACTTGCCTTCGATCTTGGCGCCGTACTTGCGTGTCTGCATTCACGGCATCTGGACCATTTGCGTTCCACAGTCCCCTACGTTCATGCTACGCCTTCTATATATTCACCAAGGCCATGCGACATCAGGACATCGAGGCTAGAAGAAGAGGATAAAATAAATATACAAATAAACCAATAAGCAGCTATTCATATGCGTAGATGCGTGAATAAGCAGGTGATTAAAGGTATATCTAGTTAAATCAGTACCGAAACAAACGCATTACAAAATATGCACGTGAGTAACTAAATACAGGAATAGCCAGTATTTATTTATTTATGTGTCCATCGGCTTCGCGAATTATTCAACTATTAAATATTCGCAAACAAATATACACAATTAAGCATGTACATGAGCCACTGAATCTATAAGAACTTAAATAAATCACTAAAGGGCTGAATAACTGGTTTAGGAACTGCATATATTAGATACACTGGAAATAAAACATTTCATGAATAAGCAAGCATTAAGGCTGTGCGAAAACACAAGAAGTACGGAAATAAATATAGGAGTGCTGAATAAATGGTTGTACAATTTCATGAATAAGTTAAATGAGAAGTGAACCGATGAACACATCAGTCAGGATTAACGATGTAAAGCCTCCACAGACTGGCAGCTCAGAGAAACAAGACAAGCTAATTGGCACAGAGAGTAGCCGCAAGACACAAATACATAAGTTGAAGAGGAAGCAGTTCAGGTAGGAAGTGAACACTCTTTATCTAGGCAAATTGAGTGTAGTTACCTCTAGCCTAAGTATAGTAAAGGGCACAAACTGTGATGAGGGACTAACGCTAGGGCACACATCAAGACGCTGTAAATGAAAGGGGAATTATTTAAGTATACTCTGAAGATAGTTCGGTTAGTTGCAAACACTTAAAGACCCGCCAAATCGATTGCGAGACGGCGGGTCACACGCTGGAGGAGAAACAGCACTTCGCAAGCGCAGTAGCAGAAGCCCGAGGCAGGAAACAAATAGGAATCGACATACAACGATGGTAAGACAGACGGAGCTAATAAGAACGCCGCTTAGAAGGTAGGAATCCTAAGCAGCACACACGTGCATCATAACACAGCGGAGCACAGCAGCACACAGAGCACCACACTCCTACAAGCGATCCCCATACCGATCCCCATACCCTCTTGGATGCACTGCAATAGCAGCAGGATCCTACTACGTATTTTTCCTTCTGTTGAGCCAGCAGACAAAACGACTGCCAACATGTGCAACTGGCATGAGATACCATCAATGTCTAGTGGTCACGCCACTGAGCATTCGCGCTCAGCAAAGGCGCACTGGCTCTACGTGCTTGTATAGCTGCCTTGCAACACTAGCTGCAGAAAGGCGAGCTGCAGTCCATAGCAGGCATTCGCGAGCCCTCGCCAGCCAAGGCCCTTGGGCAACTGCGCGCAAGGGGTGGGAGGCTGGAAGGTAGATTAGCTGCCTTCCCCGAACTTTTCTCGTAAATATTTGACTCTGTAGCAGCTCTTGATAGCCCTCGTTTCAGACTGAGGACTCAAATTACAGAACCCCTCATATCTGGCTGGTCAGCAGAAGGGACGGCATTCTTCATGATCAGTTCTTGGTTGAAATGCAATGCCCACCAGATGGGAGTCGAGCCTGATTTTGCTCGCCGACACTCTGGACAGCACATGGAGTAGGCATGCCATGATCAATACCAAATGCGTAGGAGGGACAATTGCTACACACTATGGTGCCCTGCTTCTGGCACGTGGGGTTCGTTGCTTGCATCTGCCCCAATAAACGGTGAACCATGATGGGCTACAGCATGTAATGAGATTACAGCAGTATTCCACGTTTTTTCACTCAGCCTGCAGCACTCCGGGAGTGCACGAGGAAAGCACAGTCATGTCAGAAAACTACAACAGGAATGCCCGTGGCCTGGCGCTTCTGCGTTTTCCTCATGCATTCCCGAGAAGCTGCAAGCTGAAAGCCAGTTGTCACAGTGAACTAAGGCGACTTGGTTCTACTGGGTTAGCATGCGCTCAAAAACACACAGGAGGAATAGACAGTCTAACAAGTTTGCTAAGCGGTGGGTATGGCAACTTGAGATCCCTTATGGAGTTAGCACGTTGGAGAATATGATCGACTTACCCTCAAAATCGGAATGCTACCATACGAGCATCTCTTGACTCATCGCAAGAGACGGCCCCCGTGGACTTCCACGATGCACCTTAAGCGGAACAAAGCAAAAATATTTAGCTCCTGAGAGCACAGAGGTGGAATAATTTGGGCGCCTCTTTGCTCTTCTCCCAGCAACAGCGGGAATCTACAAGTCACAAGGAATATAAGTAGCTCAAATCCCAGCAGGCGGCTTAGGCAGTGGTTTGTAGACTGTCTGACAAGCCCCAAAGAATGAGGCTCAGCCCCAAATAAGAAAAAGAGTAGGGCGGTTGGCTGCCACACTTAGCTTGCGGTAAGCAAAATGGGAGATTAGCGGAGCACAGCAGAAAGATTTACCTTCCAGCAGCATCAGCAGAAGATGCAGCAGAAGAGTCTTTCGTAAAAGGTACAGGGAAAGCAATACAAGCGGCGGCACCAGCAGCAGTCCCAGCCTGATTAGTAGCATAAGGACATGAAAACAAGATATGAGAACCTGAAGCTTGCCACAAGTTCAAACGGCGTTTTATGCGTTCAAGAACCTGGCGGCAATTCATTTTGCTCACCGCACTTAGTTTGCGCCCTTCATCGAAGCATGAGCTATCCATGGTGATATGCTTCGTAAATAAAGATGATTAAATAAACAATTTGAACCAGCTTAATAGCCCCTGTACATTGCTCGTATCTCCAAAGTCTTGGGAACAAGAATGCAGGCACTCTTTGGTGCTGGAGGGCGCCTATCCTATTTTATGATCTGGAGGATAGAAATCCTGTAAGAATCACAATGCGCGATCCTTCTCCGCTGTCTTGTAGGACAAGCACCACACGTTTCTCGTTTTTTCTGCTTTTAAAGGAAACTGGAATGGGCTCAAGCATGACTGCGTGTGCACGGCGAATGCCATCTCACACGAGGCTGCGTCTGTCCCGCAAGCGCTTGAGCATCGGCAGTTTCAGTTTGCTGGCTACGGCTGCATGACTGGAACTAGGAATATACGAGGGTTTGATCCTGAAGTATTAGCGGTTACGACAGGTGTAGGCCTTGTCGGTGCGTTGATCCTCTGTGGTAACAGAAGCATACACTCCCTCGCGCTCGTTCAGATTGTCTGACATTTTCGCAGGAACGAATAGAGCAAGGGGCACAAGGAACAGCTGGAGGATGCATAGCCTAGGCATTCTACGACGAGAAACACATGGAATGGACCCACATGCAGAAGCGGCAGCAGCACTCGAGGACGTGCGCTACTTGCGGGAGGGGAGGCTGATATAGCTAAATGTGTCCGATGTTAGCACACGAGCATGCACCTGGCCCCGTCAGGAGGCTTCGAGGAAGTATATATATGCTGAACAACCATCTACAGAGATAGTGCATGAAGCAAGATATGTTCGGGTACGCTTGCATGTGAGGATGCTTAGCATCATTAGTTGCGGCAAGGGGCGTTGCAATTCATCTGTGGCCGCCTCCTCCTCCATAGCTCCAGGCCCTGGACTACTGCGTTCAGTATACCTGGTAGAGCCTACAACGGCTTGGTGCTGGTACTCCCTACTTTTCCGCAGAGTCCCTATGGAGGAGCAAGCAGTTGCTTAACAACAGTCTACAATACAGCAGATAACCTCCTCTCCCAATCACCAGATCTCCTGGACACAGCGACTCAAGGATCTGAGCTCGTTGGGGCACAGGCTAGTCTGCAAAGTGCTGCAACGCACCTTGTGCCAATTCACGCACAACCAAAGCCCCTATGCTGCATGCGCCAGCATTGTAAATTGAAGCAGGGATTTTACGGCAGCCTACACTTGATCCTCGACAGTGAGCTCGCGAGCAACCACAGAGGCGTGTACCAGCCGCACAAGCGTGCGAGAAGCTCTACATGGAAACACTCTGAAACAAATATGTGTAGCAATATCACAAGCGTGCTACAAGCTTCACACAATAAATGCGTTTTGTTGCATGCGCTAGCATTGCAAACTGTAGAACAGCTTGCCGTTAAACACTTCCTTGATCGCCCGCAGCGAGTCTGCGAGCACGCAGGCCGACAAATACCAACACTGCGAACACCACGTTACAACAACATTGAATGCGCTGAAAACAGAATAACAGCATGTCACATTTACCATTAAACGCACAGGAGAGACAGCAAGATAGCCGACCGAAGACAATTTATCTGCGATGATAAGTTGCTGCCAGGTTCTGAGGGCGCCGCAGCCCATACAGGAGATAGATAGATTGGCTTCGCCCGGAGTCGCATTGTAATCTTAGGAAATTGTCAGTCTATTCATAGCTATCTGTTTATTAAACTAAAAAGTAGCAAGCAGGGAATATAAAAATTAGTTTTTCGGGAAATATTTTCCCATACACTACATCCCGGGAATTATTTCGCTCCAGCGGGGTCGTTTTAGCAAGCCACCCAGGCGGGTGTGCGATGGGCGTCAAGGCGTTGCTACGAACCCCAATTAAAAAGCACTTAACGATATTTAGATAGATTTTGGGAAATACTTAACAAATTAGATAATTTTTAGTTTTAAAAGGAAACTACGGCGCGGCGTTTCAATCTTGGCGAAAGGGCGGCGCTGCACCCGTCGCACTCGCGCGCATTGTGGCACCTTCTCGTCGCAAGACAACGCCGGCGGACCGAGCGCAGCCAGAAACAGCAGACACAATCCCACATGTGAAGTATATATTGTGAAATCTTCTACTTGAGCAAACAAAAACTTATTGTTTTAGCTCACCATCTGCCTTCAGCGTCTTCTAACAAACTTCAACTTCAACTATCTCACGAAAATGGCCCAGCGTCTGCTTTTTGCTGCCGTCTTCGGTGCTCTGGGAGCTGTGGCGGAAGCAGGTTCCCCAGCCGGGGCTTCTATTCTCTCTGCCATGGAGGTCAATGAAATGTCTGTGGGTAGTGCTGCGTTGGAGCGTGGGGACGTTGGCGTCCGCGCTGTTGCATCCAGGCGGGCAATGAAGCCAATAATGCTCGTCTCTATCATGGCAGTGTCACTTGCGGCAATTTACCTTATTCTTCAGTGTATGAGGGTTATCAGCGGAGGCAACGCCAACGGGGCTTCACTCAGAAGACTCGCTGGCAAGGAGACTGAAGATGATGCATGCACTGTAAGTGCCAAATACATTTATTGGCGGGTTAGGGAGCCGCCCGTGTCAGGATCCAGCGTGCATTTAGGCTGTGGGGATCATCAGGTTGCCTGGACTATGGGTTGCGGTTAACGGTTCCTAGTATGTTTAACAAGTTCATGACGTTGGTCTATGCGGCAGTTTCATAGCCGGCGAGGGGGTGTCTACCCGCCCCACGTCAATCGTTTATGACATGCTATATATTTTACTACACCGTAAGAAGGCGAAGGTGTGTTGACGCGTACGCGTGGTTTTTCGCACATGGCTAAATGTCTTAGAAGGTGCGCTATAGTTTTTATTTAGGCTTTTGCCTCTTTTTTTAGGACCCTTTATTCGCAAGCCTTTTGTGCTGAGCGGCGGCGAAATCTGTATTAATTTAATAGACTCTGCCAAGTATCCTGTTCGCCTGAATCAGGAGGGCGTACGTTTATCCGAAGGAATTCAATTTTTTTAGGCGCACCTGGTTTCGGCGCTGTGCATAACGTTGGTTTCTCAATGGTTTACATTGTTGAGCAAATATTCCCAGCGTTCCGCACTTCATATCTGAACTGCCGGAGGTACGAATGCTGAAGAATGCGTCCCGTGGCGTTAATTGAGTTACCTCTGCCCTACGATGACTCTTTCTTTTGAGGGGAACTGAAAGAGATTTGCTATGGGGATGGGAAATCTACAGGGAGTGGGTTCATGTTCCTTTTGCGTGCCGTGCTGTTTTTGTCTTAGGGAACTTGTTTCGTGCTGTTGTGATCGAGGGTTCTGGGTATTATCTTCCTTTTGTTAGGGAGTTTCAATTATTTCGGGTGTTTGTCCTTTGGAGCTGGTGGCTTAAAGTGGGCTCTTCTAGCAAATTACCCTGCCGTAGTAGCGATGTCCAGGGCTTGGGTGGGCTTCGCACGGTTGTTTTGCAGTATACCTCGGAGCTTATTTTGACTGATTGGTATCATGTTTCAAGATTATCTCTGCAAGTGGAGTGCAAGGGTGTGTATATGAAGTGGAATGATCAGAGATCAGAGGATATAAAGGGACTTGATTTATGTGCTTAGCCAGAGCCAGAATTACATAGTTTAAGGCCTTACGCCATCGCAAATGCTTCGAGTAATTGGCTAAACCATCAACAGTCGGTACGAGCGGTGTCGGTTACTCGCTGATTGTCTATAATGTAGGGGTGATACAGTATTTCTTGTTCTGTTAGCCCATCATATGAGTGGTAGTGTGGGTACATATAGTTGAGCGCAATTTTTTAGCGTGCATGGTAATATAACGAAAATAGTTAGGCAAGCAATTATAGACAACACAAGGGGTTTTTTATTCTATAGTATTAGTTATATCTGTTGCTGACTTCCAAACTACTCTAAAAGTAGTGTCCTTACAGCCCTGTCATCGTCAAGGCGATGGGAGTTAGCGGTGTAGGTACAGGATGACCTATTTTTATAGGTAGTACAGCCATCAGTTGGATACGAGTGCTGGTAATTGAATCTCTAGAAGGGAGTGCGTTTCTGGGCAGATCATGGAGATTAAGATAGCATGCATTTCCCAGTTGTAACCGTCTGAAAGCTGGGAGCAAGCGCTTTGTGGGCTATTTTTTTTTCCTCATCCAATTTCACCTGGGGAATTGGTCTACAGAATATAGTGAGGTTAGTGCGATGAAGAATCGTGTCCTCAGCCGGATGTCGGTTTTAGAGATTGGGGGGCATTGACGGTCGCAACTCCTGCGGCTCGGGGAATCGCAGGAGTTGCTTAATTTAATCCTCTTCTGTGGATTCTACGAGCCGTTTTTATGAATTTAGAGAATGGTGAGCAAGAGTCTTTCGCCAGGACAAGAAAGTACGATTTGGAGCTGAGTGGTTATATTTGTGTGGTTAGTATGCCGCAAACGCCGGTTTGGCCAGGTGCCATTTCCTTAATTTGAATTTAGAGAATGGTGAGCAAGAGTCATTCTCCAGGACAAGAAAGTACGATTTGGAGCTGAGTGGTTATATTTCCAGGTTTTCTGTATGACTTTCGGTTGACCGCAGCGCCGTTAACGCAGCATTAGGGCTATTTGGGGGTCATGCCTGGAGATCATCTGTTCCATATAGCATATTCAGGATTATGCTGCATATGTTCAGCCTGTAAGATTGGGCTTAGATGTAAATAGTTGGCGGTATAATAATGGTTGATTCATCGACAGTATCTGGAGGAGAGTGTTTTTCAGGAAGAGCACAAACATTTCCAGACATGTCTATTTTACCGCAATCACTTTCCTGCGTTTCAAGTAATCATTTATACCTAAAGAGGAAGAAGGTGAGTTGGAGAGCACGACATGCGACGTGAGTCTTTTAGTCATCTGTGCTCTAACAGTATCGGCTCATGAAGGGGCGTCTAGCAGTCGCAGCTTGTCAGTAGTCCTGTGCCGCCAAGGGTTTACTACTGTATAAGATTCCGGTGGGTGGTTTTCATTACTTCCGAACAACATCCGAATTCTTTATTCCCGTAGAAGGTGAGTGGTAAATATTTTTGTGTTTTCGTCATGATGGTTTTATAGAAAAATAGACTTGACGCATCTGGCGATCAGTTACGCATTTGTAATTTGGGCTAAGAAGTGGTAAACGGTACCCCCTTTGAGAAAAGGGCTCTGAGGGGGAGGCAGACTCTGCAAACGGTGACAGCAGAAATTGATTCTTGCGAAGCGGATTACAATTGTGCCTTCACTCCAGGAGGTACGTGCATGTTGAAATGCTGCATGTGGACTTTTTTCAGTAATTGCTTCCACCTTCCGAAATATGCGCTCGCCTGAGCTTGGGTCGGTGTGGATATTTAGCCTGTGCGTTTGTAGAAATATTTTTGCTGACTAGAAGTATCGGACTGTTCAAAGGAGGGTTCTCACAGACTGTGAAGCGTGTTATCAGCCCCAATGAGGAGTGCTCTGGAAGTATTGTCATTCTAAGGAGAAAAGCATGCGGAAGATCGAGTCGACTTCCCTTACGAGTTTTTGCCAGTATTAACATTTGTTTTGGATTTGCAGGAGGTGTGTTAAGGATGACCACGTGTAATAAATATTCTTCTCCATCAGCCGAATCCTCCTTATGTTGTGTAACGTGGTTTCAGAGTAGATATTCAGGGGTCAGCAGTTGCGAGCCTGCCTGTTTTAGACAGTGAGTTCATAGATTCACTCATCTGTTTTTATGTATAGTAGCGTGTTTGTCAGGGAGAGTCTTTTTAACTAGAAAGCATATCTCTTCGATATCTGTGGTTCAAATCAGTATGTACGTACTGCTGCTTGGTGCGGGCAAATTTCAGTGATATTTGTGGGCTCTTGGGCTCATTGCAGGGAAGGATTATTCGAATATGCCGCCTTGGTAATTGATCCCAACAGCCGGTAATTTATGGTTTTCTCAGCGTTTTCCGAGCAGCACTATTTGGGAAAAGAATTGATAAATTGCTTTATGTCATGCACCGTTTTAGTTTAGACGAGTTTAACTGCTTTCAGGGCGAGGGCGTATGTCTGTTATTCACATGAGATGTAACTAGGCGAGAAAGGGCATGGGTTACCCAAGAGATGTGGTTAGGGAAGTGTAGGTGAATTCTATTTTTGTATTTTGAGTATTTTCCTCTACAGAAGACCGTGGGTTAAGGCCTTTGCCAGCATTGTTGTTGATGGATGTACAGCATTTGCCCCAGAGCCTGAAATATTTGAAATATCCCGAGTAACTGTCGCAACCAGTGGGTGAGTGTCGGAAAAGAACCAAGGAAATCTTCATTTTCTAAAGCACAGTTTATTCATGGAGCCGTGTTTATTTTCAATTTTTTATCATGCTGCAGGAGGTGGGTAGAGCAATGTTTTGCTAGTTCCACGGTCCAGTGTACATTTGGCATGCTGAAGGGAGATTAGTACTTTTGGACAAACTTGGTTATTTTTGAATACAGATGGTGAGTAAACAACCATTTTTGAAAAAAATGGGGGATATCAGAAATTGACACTATGGAAGCTAACATTGCAGCGAAGTGCATTTGAAAAGGCTGTACGTTCGTTGCATTTACTCCCCGAGGGCTTGACCAAAATTTGCCTCTAAATGGTCTCTTCCTTGTCAGAGTTGGCTTCGGCGAGATACCATCAAAGGAGGTAGCTCAACTGTTCTGTGTTTAGACTTCTGCTTGTTCACGGTCAGGGAGTAAGGGAACTTTCGTTTTTCAGAGCAGCTTTCAAGTCCCAAGTTGAACGGATTAGACGGTTATACAGTGAGCCTAAATTCGGTTCTATATTTTGCAACCAGGGAGTATGTTGCGCTTATCTGAAGGAAAGGTAAAAGGACAACATTGTTTTAGCAGCAATAAATATTGGGACACGGTTATTTAGTTTATTTGATTTCCAGGTTGTATGCTTTATATCCAGAATAGATTTTATCAAGCTTGATAGGGGGAAAATCTTCGTTGGTTCGATAATGCGGTGAAAGGTTGTGAAGGTTCTTTAAAATGTTCAGCTGGTGAGTTTTAAGTAGACTACTGACAAGCTATAAACACCGGTGTTCACAAGCAGATGGAAACGCCAGTGATTTGGAGAATTGTTTTTTGACGGTATGCAGCCAGTACGATGCGCAGGTTGTTGGGCACGTCTCATGTGGGTAATGTAATCCAGGGGTAGTTGAAAGATGGATTTTTTGTTCATTTTATTTGTTGTGGTCCACTAACAGGTTGTGAGTTGAACAAGGGCAGCGGGCGGTGTCACTTAGGGAATACCGACTGGTCCGAGCGGAGAAGAAGAGTTATGTTTTTCTGTTCTTATGTGCAGTCTGTGAGTTATCTGTTTAAAAGTAGGTGTCCTTGTGGGGAACGTTTAGTATGAAATGATTTCATACGAGTAAGACCACCATCCTATACCAATTCAGCTGGTACGTTGCCGAATGGGTTTTTACATGTTAGCCGTTTGGAGCGAAGGAGGGGCTTGCATAAAATCCATTGGGTGAAACATTAAAACCAACCTCGTTTGTTCTCTTATCAGGGTGTACGACACCTAAATGGTTATCAGCGTTGCCCCTGCATCATCCCACACCCAAATCCTTAAAGTTAAGGATCCTTTTTCTTGGATGCTGGAGTCAGCCCGTAAGAAAAGGATTCACGAATTCGCGAGCGTTTTTTCTAATGCTAGAAGAGGTCAGAGGGAGATTGGCGGTATTTGTGGGTTTTCATTTGACTATCTCCAGAATGTTCGTCGTAATCGCCTAGTTGCGTAGATATTCCATTGTTGAATGTTGCTTTTTCCTTCCTAACTGTCTCCAGATATTTCGGCAATATAACCCGGAACTGCGATTCTCTGATTTTACAGGGCGTGGGTTAATTGGAGCTTGTTGCGAGTAGGCATTGGTGTTGATTGGTGTCTTTGTACGGAGAAGTCTTATGTCACAGTTTTTACCGTTCAAATGGCACAGGATGTGAGTATATCTGGGTGCAAAGGTCTTTATTCGAGCGCATATCTGAGTGCCTGCTTTTAAGTGAACCAAATGCGGGATTGTTGAAATTTAAAATAGCCTGTACGCCGTACTGCAACTGGTTTAGATGTAGATTGTGGCCCTACGTGAGGGTTAAAATGCGAATAGGTTTAGATCTGCTTTAGTTATCTAAAATGGGGGGTGTATTTCGAGGTTAAAACTGGAAATTCAGAAAGTAGGTTTTCATTCAAGAAGAAGACATCTTTGGAAGCGTAGCTGCGGGTGGGTAAATGGGTTGTGGTGGTTCTCGTTTGAAATCTCCAGCAAGTACGTGCAGGAAAGACGTTGTTTTATCAGCGAGTTGTGTAATTAGGCGGAGAGACATGCTGAGTGACAGCTCTAGTTGGCTGGAGTTGGAATATTTTAATCGTTTCTATATTCAGATTGTAAGCTATACCCATTCTGCAAAATCTTTTTAGGGGGGTATGCAGAAAATTTCGTTTTTGAATTGCGAGGGATAAGATGTTTACCTGGCCAATAGCTCGTGAGTTGATGTATTTGTGAACTGGAACCCAGAAGTGGAAGAGAACTGTCGGCGGGGAATTTTATGCCTAGAATATCATTGTTTATTGGAAATCGTAACTCAGGTCGTAGGTTTTGGACCTGTGAGAAGCATCGATATGCACTTGTCCTTGAAGAATAGCATTGAATTAGAGGTATTTATGGAATGCCAAAAAAAAATACAGACCGTGCGTCTTCAAAAGAAGCACGGTTATGGTGCAGCCGTCGAAGAGAATCACTCGGTTTAAAAAAATTTTAGCCTTGTTCCTGTAAGCACCTCAGTGGGTGAGTTCATCACAAATTAAACCGAGAAATGCACCATCACATCTGGACAGAGTTTAAAGAGGCATCGGCAATTGCGCGGATCTCCATTTTTGCAGGGAGTAGGCCGTGAATCGCAAGGCGGGACGTTTATGGACTAGAAGGCGTTACTTTGGTAAAGACAAGAGGGGACAATCCTGCGGGCTTTTAATATCAGATGGTGAGCTGTTAGCTGAAGGTGGATTTTATATCCAGTAGACGTTTATTTCCAGTAGCGATCTACCAAGGCTTATTTATGATCTCATTCTTGTTCCCTATATTCAAGCAATATCGCTCTACAGCAGAGTGTAGGTTGTGTGATTAGTCTTGGTGGCTGTACTCTATCGGAGCTTTTTGTTCCTTTTGGAAAAAAAGATCCCTAAAGGAAACGTTATCAACAAAGGGAGTGAGCTAGCGAAATTTTTGCCAGCAGGTTATGCAGTTTATCATCCATCATATCAGAACAACTGTGAGGACCTGCCTTGATCGGATTTTCTCCATTTCAGCCAGTACGCCTACATTTTTGTCTGAAAATCGCCGGTTTTTGGATGGGCAGCTGCGGATGGGACATGTTTGCTTATGACCATAATTGCGCGTGTCCATTAGCAAGTGAGTTCCGGAGTAAAAAGCTTGAGGCTTTTGAAGGTTCGTTGGGACATCGATGCATTTACAGCCTGGAGCGTATATCTGGTTTCACCCGAACGATCAGCTGGTGGGTTTGTGCTCAAGGTTGCATGGAGGAATACTGGAATATTATTCAGTCTAGCAGTGGGGATCTTTGTTGTTTGCCTTAAGTATCTTTACAGATTGTGCGTTTAGCGTATCAATTCAGCTTGGATGCGTTGTTTCGTGATAGGGTTTCTTGTTTAATAATATTTGAACACGCGAGGCACTTGAATCAGGGCGTGAGTTTGAAAGGCCATGAGACTGATGAGAACTTTTGCTAATAAGTAGGTACTTATGTAGGATGATGCAAACCACGGGGCGGTCCTTTTTACCAGCCTGTGAGTAACCATTTACGAGTCGAATATTGATTTGTGCTTAGAAGTTTACAGGGGTGAAACCTTTTCCAAAAATCACTGTACGTTTTGACCGGCGATTGTCCTGTGTAGGATGTAAGTTGCGCGCTAGCAAATTGGAGTCGCATTGGGAGACCGGACAGGATCAGTTGGATAATAAGCGGGGTGATTGATTGTATTTGCTATTGTAGGGAGTATGTTAAATTCCACTACAGTAAGAAAACCCATATTCTACTTCATCTGTCATCGTTCTATTTGGAAAATTTTTGCAAAACTGCGCTTTGTTTTACAGAGAGTATGCTAAATTGTTCTTGCTGCCGGTATAATTCTTTCGGAACTTTCTGGCGTATAGCCTATTTGGGGGGAATGGCATAGAATTTTCTCGTTTGCAGCACGTACGTCTCTGTTATGTCTTATATAACCTTAGGGCAGAGGCTTTAAAGGGGATGGCTAGTCCTTTTTGTATAATTCTCTAACGCGTATGCACGCAGATTGTGGGTTTGCTGGCAAAATTGGCAGGTTTTTTTTTGAAAATAGAGTTCTAGGCTTGCAGGGAAATCCGCTGGAATATAATTTTTTCGTTTAAAGGCAGTAAGATTCTCTCTCAGCGCAATTCCATCTAGGGTAATTTGATTAAATGCCCTGATGAAAAGCCTGAAAGAACGTGCCGAGCGGAAAAACAGCCTGTACGTCCATCGGATGAAGTGCTCTATTCGCAGAGTACATTATATAGAGACTATGAGGGTTATGAGGCCATGAGCGAGAAGCTCTATCCTGTTGTTCGCAGCTTGTGAGCTCAGTTTTTAAAGCGATCAATGCGAAGTTCATATTATTCTAGGAATTATGGGCGACTCTTTCGGTTTTTGCGTTTTTTTGCTCTATAGGTCGTACGTCGGAACTAGCAAACGCTAAAGAACAGTAGTTGGGTTATATTCTGGTTCGAAGGATTCCCGTTACAAGGCATGTTGGTTTAAATCTCAGGTGGTAAGCACAAGCATTGTTTTTTGCGCTATGAAAAGGGAAGGACGAGCAACGCTCAAGCAACAATCTTAGGGTGCGCAATATGAAATATATATTTTTTCGATGTTTGTCTAGGCGGTAAGTGATTCTAGGCTTGTTCTGTGTCTTCTGTAGTGAGCATCCATACCGATTTTGGAAGCCGAGGTTCTTATTTGTTAATAAACACGTCCTCAGCCGGTAAGCATTTGTATCATTTTAGTGTAAGGGAATCATAATTCTACTTTACAGGCGTGTAACGAAATTACGGTGCCCCGTTATTTCGTGGCAGGGAGTGAGTAGATTGTAGTTTAATAGACGAGGTTACAAGAGGGGTTGCTGACGGGAAATGATTCGCGGGGTCAGTACAATTCCGTAAGGTACTCCATGTTGATTGCTGATGCTTTTGCTTTAAAGGGAGTAAGCCTTAAATAATACCTGAGCAGAACCCAGGTCTTGGACCGGCAGTTGGAACTGCAGAAGGTATTTTCGGAATGTTTTCTTAAATTTCTTCCGTAACAGATGGTAAGCACGCTTCGTAAACTAATTTGTACTATGCAACTACGATTAAACACGGGAAAATTTTATCGTTGTTTGATTGATGCCTGGTGGTAAATTCAGCAAGTAGGTTTTGGCATTTTGAACCACAACTGTAATTAATTAGGATTTATCAATGTGCTTAGTGCACACTACGAGATGGAATTTGTCTGAATTTTACGCCGATTTGAATCACAGGGAGTATGCAACGGTTAATTATTTGTCCAAGCGTCGCACCTTAATAGGTCTCTTTTCCGCAGCTCATGGTCTTCTTTGTTTCCATTTATCTACCAATTAGGCAGTAAGATTACTCGTATTTAGAGCGTTTAGGAAGTGAGTATCTGAAGATGTTTTAATATTGTAACTCCTTTAACGGCTGGAATTGGGGGAAATCAGTGGGTGAGTATGATATATAGCTCCGTCATGGTTGACCTTTTATAATAAAATTTGACATTTTACTTTTGAATGAACTACAATGTTGATTATTCAGGGAGTAAGTTGATGACGTTAATAGGAGGGTTGAAAATTTTAGGAAGGCCCACCTGTAGATTATAAAATGCCTTTGGAAGGTAAGGTGCTTTTTGGATAACAGCAAGTATGTTTTTCCTTCCTCGTTTATCCTTTGAAAACGCAGTCTCGACACGTAGTTTAGTTCGTAGTAAGGAAAAATAAGCGCTACAATAGTGTAAACCGTGTTTATGAAATGATTAATCAAGTCGGTGGGTAGACGAAACGTACCCAGAAAATCCCCGTAGCAATTAATGAATCGATGCTTTTTACAACCTGAGCAGAGAAGTCAAAGTTAGGAAATGGGAGGGGTTGTTGGATGCAGATTGTACGCTGCTCCTAGAAGTGTAGCGTCGCTGTGAATGAGCTCGGGAGGTTCATGATCCGTTGAGAAACCCATTTTATTCAAATGGGGTGTGGCCGAATGCGCAGCGAGTGAGGGTCTATAGAAATCCGATGGACGTAAAAGTGTCAAATAGTATGGGATGGAAGCTAATGATAATTGGTTAGGCAAATTCCATCATGCAATAGTATGTACGTTGACACGATTTGGGTTGGCAAGTGGTTGTGCCCAGCATATATCGCTGGATTAGGAACAAAGGCGTTGGACGGCGGAGTACATATTCTTACCCTGGACTCATCAAACAGCTGGTGAGATGCGAAGAAGGAATAATTTGAGATCGAAGCCATAAACCCCACTTTGCAATCTAAACCAGTCACGCCTGCCAAAGGGGTTGTATTTTGCAGCTTGTGAGGCTTGCGTACAAAAGCTATAGAAGCAGGGTTTTCGAGCCTCTAGTGATTTCTTTTGTGGAAAAGTGAATATGGATGACGCAAATCGTTCCCGGAATCAGGGTGTAAGGCTAAACGTTACGAGTGTTGCATACTGATTTGGTGAGTGCGTCATGTGTATAGTAGTTCTGAAGTTTGGATCCTTCCTAGGGGATTTGAGCTCAGCAAGTGCGTCTATAAATAGAAGTTGCCAGACAGTTTATCACAGAATCGGGCTGTAGAACGTTCAAATGCAAGAAACAGCAGTATGATGAGGATTGTTGTATAGAATGTGGGTTGAGCAAGAGAAGCCTGGAGAGGACGAGGCGGCGGAGGAAGGTCACAAATTTGTAGGAAATTATGGTCCTGTGATGTCATTTCCAGGAGGTGAGGATGAAAAATGCAAACATAGACCTGTTCTTAGTAACTGCGTGAGACAAGGGTGGAGGGGAGCTGCGAACTGCGTTGGTTGTATGAATCATCCGGAAGAGTACGGTGACACGCGCTCAGAAAGTATGTCGAAAGTGTTCAATTGCTTGATGGTGGGAATGCCAGAGTTGTGCCAGTGATCTTATCCTCTGAGATTCTTGGCGCGTCAAAGTTTTCTCGCATTGCGGTGATTCCGAGTGAGCAGCGAGTGAGTTGAAAGTAGAGAGCCTGATATCAAGGGACATGGTGGTCAGCATAGGGTTTTATTTTGAAAGTTGTTGAATTTGAATATAAATACAGGCGGTGAGAATTTTTTGGTTCTAAGCACTTGCCTGTGCGTGCATTATAAAGATTAGCGAGAAGATTGTATCTTTTACTTCGTGACCTGTGAACTATTACAGCCAGTGAGATTCGGATGTTAGCTATGGTGGACAACGTTATTTCAAAACGGAGGAATAGGTTAAGCCGAATCGTCCCCAGGCATTGGTTTTTGGTAGGGTTTCTCCTCTTTGCAATTGCAGGAAGTGAGAATATTTTAGAAACATCTCGTTGCACATGGTAAAGTGGGGGAGTAGACCTTTTGCTACGCAAAAGTGGGATTGTAGTTCTTAGTCGTTGTTGCCAAGGTGTGACGTAGGAAGGGTTACTGAATATTACTAGGAGGTGCGTTTGTTTGAAGGAATATTTGAGCCCGAATTATCTGCGAATATAGCAGTGGAATGTGTGTGCACAGAACGAAACGTGGGGTAGATGAGAAGCGGACGGTTTTTTTTATTACAGTTGGTGCAGAAAATATTCGGTGAGCGCCCGGAAGCAGTGACTGGACGGATGGAGTTTAGAAACGAGCGGAATTTCTTGGGGGTTCAGAGGGAAATGTGCTTGATCATGCGGCGCGGCATCGGCTTAAACTCTTACCTCGCATTATGCAACAAGCTGGGTCTGAACCAAGGTAAATCCATTAGGAGGATGTACGTTTACGAAATGAGTTTTTTCAACAATTTGGTTAGTATTGCAGGAAGAAAGGCCTAACCAGGGGCAGGGCTTTATTGCGCCTTTCTTCAGACCGTACGTAATGGAGATGAGGTTTGTTCTAGTTTTATCTAATGAAGAATTTCTTGCGGACTCCTTGGGGTCTATGGAGGGTTTTATTCTAGGCTGTTTTTTCTGCACCCTGGTAAATGCTTAGAAGGTGGGTTGTGGAAGCGTTGCAACTGAGCTGTTGATTGCTTCGTAGGGGGTTCTAAACAGAGCGTTTACCCGTGTGAAGGATATCCATAGGCAGTGCGTTGGAGGTTTATAGTGAACAGGGTTTTTCATTGGAGTCAGTCATTAGTTATTCAAGATGCTTGTATGCTTAATTGGCTTGCCGATGGTGATTGGAGGATCGTACAACAGATTGTAGGTTGAAGAAGCAGGCCCTATTGTTTAGAATAGCTGATTCCTGTAATTGCTGCAAATAATTGCTCGGTAATTTGGAGCGAAATTGCGTATATTCAGGAAGTGCGTTAAGGACATTAAATATTTTAGTTGATTTCGATGTGTTGCGCGGATCATATATAATGGTTTCAATGGCAGACGACTGGTGAATCTGTTTGCAGGAAGTATGCAACCTACAAAGCAAGCTTGAAGTGCTCCTATTTGTGAGTTAATTCCGGACATTGGAATAATCAGGGCTAAGCATCAATCCTTGTTTTGCAGGAAGTGGGTTTTGTTTGTGGGCTTGTTTGGAATTTGGTGCTGGCTAGCGTTTGGGTGATGGCGAAGAAGGCCATTTGTAGACATGTCGCCTCTGCGTTCTCAGCTTGTGCGTGAATCAACCTATATGGGAGTGTATGATGACAAGGTTTGAACTCATCATTTTGATGAATTCAAACCTCGCCGTATTTGTATTTAGTGTATTTAGTATAAATTAGAATTTATAGGTTAGGGTTGATGCCTCTTCTTTTGACGTATTTTTGGAATATCACTCTACAGGTTGTGGGTAACCAACTTATGCTTGTGACTCGTGCAACTGAACCTGGTTTTTAAACAAACAAGGGTAAGTGCTTTTAAGGTTTCAAACACCTAGAGTGCAGAGGAAGAAATGGCGGTTGATCAGGCAGTACGGTGGAGCGATGGGCGTTGTTTAGGCTTTAGGGTAGCGTTTGGTCTTTTAGGATAGTGGATTCGCAAATTGTTATTGATTCTGTTCTTTTGAACCTGCAGTCTGTGAGCTCAAAGCAAACAATGATGAGACGACAAATGTGGGGAGCCTGTTAAAGGAGTAAATATTTCTGTTAAGGTTACAAAAGTGAGGTAGGGAGGAGGAAATGGTTGATCAGGAAGTACGCTGCAAAGGATGGGCGTTGTGAACGGACGAAGAGGTTAATGCTGCATCATTGGATTCAGCATTTATTGAGTTGAATTTGCATGTGGTTTGTTGGTGTCATTTTGTTCATTTTAATGTGCAGTCTGTGAGCTAGAAGAACAATCGCGGAAGAGTCCGTTAGTGTGGAAAGGCCGTTAAATTTATCGGGGTGTAGAGACTCTTAAACCGTGGGTGTTTGGCCCTTCGCGCTCATTACAGGAAGTGGGTTTTTCACAACTGGTGTTTAAGGAACGAGCCAGGCAAAGCCGTGTCATAAGTTTCTCGGACATAGGAGCTTGATTAGAATTGGAGTAGTAATGTAGTCAACGGGGTGGAGAGCAAAAAGGGTTTTCCTACTTTTTCCGTGTAATCTACATGTGCAGGAAGTATGGCAGGTTTAAAACCTTTTTTATGCAAGTATAAAAAGCAGAATCCCAAAAGTGTGAAGAGTTTGGAGCCACCTGTTATTACCAACTCGTAGGGCACGAAGAGATCCCTTGCGAGGGAGAACTTCAATCGTTCAGGAAGTAGGCGCGGATCACAAGCGGATTCAAATTTCCAGTCGATGTTGAAGACGTAAGGGTATGCAGTATAGAGCAATGATGAGGAGTAGCAAATAAGTTAATGTGGTACTTGTTCCGCTATTTAAAAATGTTTCCTTTCTTTGTGGTTGTTTGAAGGAGGGAGTATGTCAAAATGAGGCATTTTAATATAGTTACTTTCAGCACATGCGGGGGGTAGGGAATTTAGTCCGTTTATGTCCAGTGTCCGATCACGTGGATATCACTAGAATTAGACACCTGATGGAATGTTTGAGTGTTGGAGGGTAGTAATAATCGTTTTTCTGCGTAGTAATGATTGTTGTTCAGGTGGTGAGATTGAATGACGGGAGTTGTGGTGCATCTTTTCCGTATCAGAGTATATTGCGGGTCTTTACAGGGTGGATTGCAAACGCGGCATGCGCTATTTTAACAGGTCGTAGGTTGAAAACAGTTAACCGGATGACGGTTGAATTGAATATTGGCGGATAATTGGCCCAGCCCAAATTTTCTTCTTCACGTATGTTGCCTTATTGCGGATTTAAAAATGCAGTTTGTAAGTTATTTTTGGCTACTATTGTTATTTTGGATAGTAGCTTACCAGCGGTCAGTCTGGCTCTGTGGTCGGAAGGCCGCACAAAGAGATTTTGGGAGTCCTACGGAACCTGGTGTCTCCGTTGACAGAGAGTGAGCCGGAGTATTCTGTAGAAGGAGGTTTTTCTTAAGGGAATGATTCAAGTATACACGCTGAGCTAGGGTTACCCGATACTTGTGAATTATTTTTCAGACTCTACGTTTTTGTGGCTTACCGCAACCCCGAAACATTTCCATATCGATGTAGTAAGGGCAATTGAATTACAGTTGTTAATGGAGGACTATTGGTCGGGGCGCAGGGAGTAAGTCGAAATTGCCCGGGAAACCATTAATGTGTAGATGCGTGGTTGGTTTATTGTTAATCAGTGCTGACTCTTAATAGTGCACATAGAGTAGGGAGGAATGGGCACGGAAACCAGGAAACATGCGCAGGTAGTTCATTGGGAGTTTGGGGTTGTTATGGTAGGGGGGGGCGCATGGAAGTCCAGTAGTTAATCGCTGACTAGTTAAGAGGGTAGCATGTATACTGCGCAGGGAGTAAGATACAATTACCGGGGAAACCATTAAAATATATAGGTAGAAAGTTGGAGTCTCAATTGTTAAACGGTAATCTTGTTGACTCTCGAGAGGGGCATGCTTGCTGCTTGGGGAGTAAGCAGGAAAGGCGTTTGAAGCATTTTGGGCAGCTGAGGGTTTCGAAAGCTTTCTAGATAGAGGCCGGATTGTGCGGTTTGCTGTGTAGAAGGTAGCCCAAAGGAACTGGCATAGACTGAGGGAGGTCGCTGCATTCTATGGAAGTGTGAAGCATTAGTTTTTCCAGACGGCTTCTTGTATGGTGAATTGTCTATCGCCCGATTGGATTTTAAACCGTCGTTGCGCAGAAGGTACGTAAAGGGAACTTTGGGTTGGGGGGGGGGCGGAGCTTTAGATGATTTATGCCATGCCAAAGCTGTATCGGTTCCTGAAAACGCTGGTTCTGAGTTTGTTTTACCCAAATACTCAGCGTTGAGAGGGGATCGCAAACAAGGTTTGACCATGATGATTCACGGGGCAGTCAGGGACGGCTGGAAGTAGAACGCGTGTTTATAATGGTCTCGTTATCCAGTACCTTTTGGAGGATATCTGTTTTTGGAAGGTCCTTGCTGTTCGACGATTTTTCTGTTTAACCAGGGAGTAGGTTAATATCGATTATGCGCTGAAGGGGGGGACCGCAAACAAGGTATGACCATGATGCTTCACGGGGCAGTCGCTGACTCGTGGAGGTAGAACGCGTGTTTATGTTAGTCCCGTTATGCAGTACCTTTTCCAGGATATCTGTGGAAAGGCCTTGCTGTTAGACAATGTTTCTGTTTAACCAGGGAGTAGGTTAATGCAATATTGAAGTATAACTTTTGATACACACCCATGGTGCATGCTGTAGAGTTCGAGTTGGGTGTGTGCATGGTATGACTTTTGTGCAGAAAGTGCGTAACGTGTCATTCTTTCACATCGTTTCGCTAGGGGAGGTCCCAATTTTATTGAGGTGTTTACTCTTTGTATTCTATATATTTGGATATATTTGATTGGACTAAGTACGAACGTTCGCAGGGAGTATGTCAAGTCGCTTGTGGTTTAATTAAGAAATTTGTTGTTATGGGAGTGTTTAATTCAACAGGAGGGCGGGATGAGCGACCGGATAAATCTCAAGAAGGTGCGTGGACCAGTTTGTACGCTGTATATTTTAGATGAAAATTTTGGGCTGCTGGGCATTCTACAGTAATCGGCGAATTGCAGGCGGATGAAATCGATTTCCAGAAGGTGAGTCGTACAGTCAGGGGTTGCATCAATAGGAAATATTTTGGGCTGGAACTGGTATTCGGAGAATATAGTGCACTAATCTTGGCATTTAGGGAGGGTGCGTTGGTTTTTATTATTGAGCGAATCAGTATGGAAGTATATTTGGGGCAAGTGGAGGTTAATTTATATTATTTGTAGGGAGTACGTTAAGACGAATGCTGAATTCAAGGCGTCTCATCGGAAAGTGCTCACCCTTCTGGGCGATCAAAAGAAATAGGCGACCCGCAGGCTGTTCAAATCGATATGCAGAAGGTGAGTCATTGTGAACGATTGCGGTATTCGAAGATTGGAGTAAACTTTCTTTAGCCTTTTGGGGGAGTAGAACTATTTTGTGGGACAAGTGGATGATGCTTGTATCATATTTAGGGAGTGGGTCAACAGAAAAACGAAGTTCATGGGTGGCCGGTTATATAGAATTTAGCCGTGGTTTGCTTGTGTAGCTGGCAATGTGCAAGACTGTTTTAGACAAGAGCTTTCGCCCAATAATATAATCGAACTAACGTGCTTTTAAAGTTGGAGGTACTGCGTGGGCATACAGAAGAAGGTGCGCTTAGGTTTGTGCGGCAATCTGTTATGCTGAGGTGTATGAGTTTTTCGTGGATACTTATTGGGGGCTATTCAGGGATCGTGGGATAATTTGTGTTGGATCCGGTTTGTATGGCATTTAAATTTAGCTATACTTTTATTGGGGGAATAATCCACGCAGGGCGTGAGTGAACGTCCAAAGCAGTCTGACGTTTTCTTGGTATCTTGGGAAGCTCAGTGGGCCATCAGAGGGAGTGAAGGGGCATGTGGCATCACTGCATTTGTGGCTGTGACGATAGGCCCAGAAGGTGAGTGGAAGTGCACTGGCAGAAGAATCTTCTTGCTCTGAGTCATTAGCCAGTGTCATTCTTTATGCGTCTCTGGTATCTTATTGCGGTTCTAGAAGGTACGCCTCCCGACAGCATACATCCAGAGGCCTTTTGGCTTATTTGGAGATAGCTGCGACCTAGAAGGTTCGAGAGTTTTCTGGCTGTTTTTTCTGACGGTGGTAATGATGGTTTGCTAGCGCCTATTGTATTCAGGATGTGGGTTTTAAGGGGTTTGAAGAAGGCTGCACAGCATTTTGTGTAGATCGTTTTTTTCCTAGATAGCTTTTTTGGGTATTCCAGAATTATATACGGGGGAAGTTCGTCCAATGGGGTACATTACAGGATGTAGGTTTTGACAGGTCTCTTAAATCAAATGAGTGTTTTCTCAATTCGGTTCTTTTACCACGATTTTTGATTTTTGTCCATCTAGTGTTACCCCAAGAAGGTTTCGTTTAAGCAATTCCTACGCGCTAATACAGGATGTAGGCTTTGTTTTGTTGCCGCAATTGTTGTAAATTGGGTTCTTTTATCACGATGTTTGATTTTTGTGTATCGTGTTAGCCCAAAAAGTTTTAAAGCAAGTCCTTCGAACCGATACAGGATGTAGGGTTTGTTTTATTTCAGCAATTAGTGTGAGGATAGTGGATGGGTATTTGCATAAGATCAGGTTTAAGAGAGCTTACAACTTTGGATGTGTGCTAGTGCTTATCCACCGCGAGTTGTACAATCGGGGGATTAAATGAGTGTTATGCACGGGACAACGGACTACAGGGAGTACGAATATTTTTGTACCTTGGTGTTCGGAGAATTATAGCTGCAGGGTTTATTGAAGCGCAAACTAGATGCGGTTTAGACGCAAGGTTTCGATATAACAAGCAAAATAGCGAATTTGCAGGCAGTGGGCTACAGAATATCTGCTTGATAAATATGTACGAGCGCTTGGGCCCTTTGTCAATGATGCCAAGGGTTAAACTTTTCTTTATATTCGCGTCCTTAGAAAGTATGTTAAGAAGTTTTAGAGCCACGTGTTTGGCAAATAAAAGCACGCGATTCAGATACCCTACTCGATGTTTTTTCATTGATCGAGAACCTAGTGGTGGGTGGGGTATGCCTACAGCATGTGAGCGTGCTAGGGCGATTTCGTGGGGGAAACATTTTGCGTTTGTGACCAATTGGAAACTCATATTATCTCTACTGTGAGATCTGGAAATCCAGAAAGTGAGTTATCGGGGATAGTTGTTTGTTTGAGAATTCCTGTGGCGTTTGGTAGATGGGATGTGGATATCGAATGTACTTTTATCGGAAACTTTTGGACAGGTTGTAAGCAAATGGGTACCTCGTCGTACTGGCGGATTAAAAAGGTCTTGCTATAGAGCATTCACTTCAAGGTGGTTTTTCAGCATATACTGGATTATTACAGTGGGTAAGCCCATGGGACGGTATATTTATATATATATATATGAGTAAGGACGATGCATCATAATGGCTTTGGGGTTGCTGTGTAGTGTTGGAAAATATTTTCAAACCATTTGATTCCAGGAGGTGAGTTGACTAGAGTATCTGTGGAGAGTTCGATTGCGCCTCGGGAAAGTGGCAATGGCGCGTGTTCGTCTAAAAGCAGATGTGATGAAAACGGTGAAACATCAGTTGGTAAGACTAGAGAGCCAAAGCTCATACAGCACTGTTTTTGAATGATATGCAGAGTGGGGCTGATGGGAGTGAGGGGTAATGGCCGGTTTCTATTTATTTGCAGACTGTAAGTGCAAGGGGAATTAAAGTAATTGAATTGAGAGGAGCTTAGGAGTTTTGCTCATTGTCGGTGTACTTCAAATGCAATTTGTTTGCCACAGGAAGTAGGCTATAAAATTATTTATCCAGATTTGAGTCCAGATGCTCATGACTAGGCGCTCCTTGAGGATGAAACAAAAGCGTGTCTGATGGTTTGTTTACTACAGGAAGTAAGCAAAAAGTACAGTTTTGAATCTTAGCCTTTGAATGCAGTTAGCATGAAAAGTCGGCGGATCTAATGTTTCCTTTGATTTTCGCGTGATTGCAGGAAGTATGTAGCGTCATGAGTAAGGGTTGTATGCGGCCAGGGAACAGTCGGGTTTTCTACATGGATTAAGATTGGAATTTCAAGTTACGTTTCGGAAAATGCTATGGTTGCGTAGCAAGTACGCTGCCACCAGAAATTTTTGTTGAAGCCTTGGACAGAGAGGTAGCCGAGTATGTCTTTAGAATAAGAGCATTGGAGTAAATTCCTCCGAATGTAATGGAAAAATTTTGCTTCAGAAAGTATGCATTATATTTCCTTTAACCTAATAAATCCCTTCCGATGTGAGGAGGTTTTCAGAGAAGATGAGACATGCGCCGCCTTTTTTGCAAACAAAAATTTCAGCAAGTGAGGTTTGATAATTTTGTGTCACCTAATTTAGGTGATTTGTTCTAGTGTGCCGTTCTGGTTCCCGATTCCTTTTCAAATTCTTCCGATAAGACCGCCGGAATACGTTCAATGTTCAGTCTGTGAGTGGAGTACCTGAGATAAGGATGTAATAGTTAAAACGCATTCGGAGTCTTTTCGATATTGCAGGGGCATCGGTATTGTCTTGATGTGATGGCTTAGGAAGTAAGTCAAACATGACAATGCCGCATGGTTTGTGTATTATCGGATGCGAGCCGAATTCCCTGGAACATTTCGACAATGATGCACCTTTCCTCTATATAAGGAATTTGGCGCACACCACATGTTTCTGCAGCAAGTATGTCATTGGTTCTGCAGTAATGGCCTGATTTCGTTATGTGATGTGGCTTTTTCAAGCACGGTGGACGATCGGCGAGGTGAATGAACGTGCAGGAAGTATGTTGCTGGCAGTTGCCCGGCTTTTCGGTTAAGTGTGGGTTTAGTGTAGCCGGAGAGTTCAGCGTTGTGGTGTAAGCTTTCAAAATTTTGAAAATCCAGTATGTACGTTGATTGCTCCGCGCGTTTAAAGAGATTTTGGCAATGGTGAATGTGGCCAGATTATTAATTAATGCCTTAGATCTGCACAAATGTTTTATACAGCAAGTATGTCACCTTTTTTGGGTGGGGGGGCAATCGATTACGACTGAGCAGTCTCTGTAGGCGGGAAATGTAGTGCAGAAGGCATGGATGAGACTGTCCGTAAAGTGAAACCTGACCCGAATTACTTCTCAGCAAGTGAGCCTCTGTGAAGGTAGATTCGTATTGGTTGAACGGTAATGGCAAAACGTAGGGTTACTGGTTGTCCTGGGTCTTTCTTCTTGATTATTCTGTAGTATGTAAGTTTGCACTGTTGAAATCAAGTGGAAAATGGGTTTCCCAGAAAGCTGTCGATGGTCAGTGTTGATTTTATTGAATGATGGGCAATGTTAAATGTTGGGCCCAGCTGGTGAGTTTTTTTTCTTTGAGATTGAGCAAGAAGAGTTTCCCCGCTGTGTGCACAAAGCATTCGATGGAATCAGCGTAGGAATGCTTTGTTTTGTGGAAACAGAAAGTATGTCGCGCTATTGGAGACATTTTAGTTGAAGGAAGGTGTAGGAAGAAGATGGATTTGAAACCTTTCCGGGAGGAGTTATGGTTTCCTGCACAGGATGTGGGTTTTTTGTCGTTGGTATTAGGAAATATCAGTGGAATATAGATATTAGGGTTATAAAGAATCCAGGGATGGGTTGTGTGTGATTCGCGTGCAGCAAGTATGTGCAGCTTGTTGTGATACCTCGCAGAAAGGTAGTTGCTCCGGGAGGCGTAAATATGTTCTAGGTGTAGAATCTTTATTGCACGGAATGGTCTACATTGGGATTTTCGTCCTTCAGGCAGTGGGCACATAATGGTGCATGCTTGCTGAAAATTGATTCCTGGTTTATGCGTTCTCGGTATGTTCATCTAGGCGGCTTTAGTGGCGGTTTTTTTGTTCTCTTCGTACAGGAGGTACGTGGAAGGAATGAATCCTAGATTGCACACCGGGTTAGATTCGCGTATCTAAATGGGTTTTCAATTGAGGAAAAGCAGTTCTCTTTCTGTGCTTTTGTAGAGAGTGAGCCGTGGGACACAGGCTGTGGTGAAGGTTCTTAACGTAATTTGGGAGGTAACTGCAGATTATTATATTTGTCAGAAATGACAACTCAACAGCACGTGCGTGACTGTCATTTGGGTGGCTTTGTATTTTAGAATGGAGTGACGTCGAGAAAGAATAAAACTTGGTCATTGAGCTCATGATTTTGGACGGATTGAAATATCTTTCAGGCAGTACGCATTTAGTGATGATTTAGGGTGGTGATTCACCAGCGTGGCTCTTCGAGTACATGGGCCGCATTGTCTATACGCGCTGGTACGCTAGTTTTGAGGTGTATATTCTGAAATTAGTACACATCAATACTTGCAGAGAGTATGCATAATTTCTAATTGTGAATATTTGCGCTCTAGTTTTTAAGATATGGTATGGGTGGTTATATAGCCTGTTCATAAAAATTTGGTTGTTGATAAACCTTGCCTATGCGCGACTGACCAGGGAGTGGGTTTGTACCCCTAGAACGCCACTCAGTTTGCAACAAGGGTATTGGCGTGCAAAGGTTTATTAGAGCCCGGGAAGGTGAAGGCGGCTGCTCTTACAGGAAGTAAGCTGATGCTTTGTGCATTTTATAAACGAATTTAGTAGGGCTTGCAAGTGGTAAAGTAGAGTCTCCGCTTAGTTCTCATTCATTATTGTCCATTCGAAATTCAGTACGTACGTTGGAGCCTCGTCAATGGTAGAAGTCTATGGCGGAATCTGACGTTATAGAAAGGGAATCGGCTTGGTTGTTGATGGATCTGTTGCTCTCAACAGACTGTAGGATAATCCTCCATCAGCTAAATGGAGGAACATATCGAATTGGTTCGTGGGCAGTGTATTGGATATCGCAAATGCGCTGTCTGTTTGCAACATGACAATAGATGGTTAGTTTGTGTCTGAGCAACGGAAGCGAAACAAAGGAACAAAAATACAGGATGTGCGTTGGACCCTCAACCCTATATAGACAAGAGGTGCATCATCTTGGGGGATCTCGGTTTTTACTGATGGGCTTATCAAGGCTGGGGAGGGCAACATGTCAATAGATGGTCAGTTTAGCAGCGACCAAGGAAAGCGAAACAAACTATCAAAAATACAGGATGTAAGTTGGAGTACTTCAGGAGGCTTATTGGTGTTTTGACAGATCCCTTCTCCATTGCTCCCCACTCGAGTATATATGGGAAGCTACCCGAAGTGAATTTAAATCTTGAACTCAGGAAGTGAGTTTTCCTCCATTGTTCTCGGTAGTTGACTGGGAAATCGGTTAATGGCAAGTCACGCGCCTTTGGGAGATTTTGAGCACACGCGAAAAAAATGGGATTTGGTTGTCTTTTTAAGGGAGTGAGCTTTTTTGGAGGGCTGCAGAACATGCAAAAAATAACTTTTATGGTTTTAGAGTTTAGGGCTTAGAGTTTAGGGTTTAGCGAATACGGATTAGGGATGTGATACTAGTTTCGTCATTACAGGATGTGCGTGTTCACAGATACATGGGGAAAAGCGGAAGGAAATGATCATTTGCACGAACTTTTTAGCTTAGCCAATACCTGTTGCGTTAAATATGGAGCTGGCCATTGCCGTTTGATTCCTGCCTTGCGCTTATGGACGAATTCTGTCACACAGGTATGTCGTCTATGCAGGAAGTGTGTTTTTCGTGAACTCTTTCGAAGCTGAAGAAACATGCATATGACCAATTATATATGGACGCGGAGAGCTTTGCTCATCAGTTATAGTAATGTGTGTGGAGTCGAATTTTTTCAGGGAGTGAGATACCGGGGTGTTTGTGTGTGTTCGGGAAATAGGTTACATGGAAAAGGAGCTAAGCAAAATGGTGGCAGTTTTTTTCAAGTTGAAATATAGTAAGTATGGCAGGAAATGAATGCACCGACAGGCAGTAAGGAGCATTTAACAGCTTTGGATCAGCAATCAATGGCCGATATGTTCGGCAACCATTTGTCTATAATCTAGAGGTGGATGTAATGACTCCTGTAAGGAGGGTAATATTAAGAGTAATCTGGAGTGTAACGGTGGAATTTATTCAGGAGGTAAGCCACCCATGCGTGCAGATTCCTCTGCAGTGGAATGGCCGAGTACCGATTTTTTTGTCTCTTTGCGTGACTGCACACTCCTTTGTTTCGTCTTAACCCTGTTTTCCCCAGCCACCAAAGGAAGTGAGTCAGCAGACTACGGAATAGGCCTTTGTATGCAAAAATGTCAAGTAGTGGCTATCGTCGGAAGAACAGCTGCTACCGACGTGTGGAGCACGGTGGTCTCAAGATAGGTAATTTTAGAAGGTAGTATCTGCGAAGCAAGCTTGGCAGCGTCCGTGGATGATGTAGTTTATTATATTCGCAGTCTGTACGTGTGCAATTAGCTTGAATGGCTTCACATTCAGACACCAGGTTACTAGTAAGTTTGAGTCGGAAATAGGGACCGCGCGGGTGGAGTTGCTCTTTTTTGAATACAATTCCAGCATGTAAGATAATTGGTGTTTAAGATATAACAGCAGGCGATGAGTAAATTTTTGAGGTTATCCGCAATGGAGAACTTGCGGCGTTGTTTCGATTGTTCAGCCTGTAAGCATGCTTTTGGAACAGCTTGATTGTTTTGGACTAAAAGATTGATTGGTCGACGCTCAGTTCGGTGCTCTTTGTGGAATTGATAAATGCGTTGTAGCCTGTGAGTTAGAATAACTAATCAGTAGGTAATAATAGAAGAATCTTTGAACCATCCTGTAGACGATCATTGGATTATGCAGTCCAATACATCGGCAGGCGGTACGTTTCCTATAAGCTGGAGTGGCTCCGCATTTCGACATCGCTAAATTCACTAAATCAACATCTGTTTTCATCTGCGTGGATGTTATTCGCTTTTTAGGGAGTGAGTAAATATTTAAAGGATGGAGTGAGCTAACGCTTAAGGGATTTGGCTTTGTTTGGAAATGGAACACTTCTCTATCACATTGCGGAATTGAAGCATGTATGTCGATGTGCCAGGGGCTTGGGATAAATGGTCCCTGGGATGAAAGGGAACATACCGAATTTGTAACTCTTGAACCGCCAAATTTTTTTGTCGAAGCCTGTGAGCATTTAGTAGGAGTCGCTGGGGAAGTATTCCCCGGTGCTAAGGTGTGTCTCATTTTTTTGAAGTCAGCTTGCTTCTTTCTTCACGAACCAGGAGGTAGGTTTCAAGCCATATCCCAGGAACCTGAGATGGAAACAGGAATGTTGGTATGCCGGATGACACTCTGAGGGATGATGTCGGTTTGGTGTGGTGAAGATCGTATGTCCTTCCATAAGAAGAGGTGTTTGTGGGTTCCTGGGTATGTGTCGGGTAGAGATTTAATCGGGTTAATTGGCTGGAATGTATAACCGAAGATTGTGCGTTTTCAATATGGAAATAGGGATGTAATATTTTCGCGATGCGCTGCACAGTAGTAAACATTGAATACCAAAATGTCTGAACTGATTGAATAGGTTGTGAGTGATCGGTTGGCGGATCCGCTAATTGTAGTTGGTACCAAGCGGTTCTGGGGCTTACTAATTATTTGCGCTAGATCCCTTCTTGGAGACAGACCGTAAGTGGAATGCCTACCTAATTGTGTGTAGTGAACAGTGGCGGTGGAATGCTTTTTAAATTTATTTCGCAATTGCTACATGCTGCCGCCTGCAGGGAGTGAGTTAGGAAGAAGGCGTTCACTTTGCATATTATAAAATCCGAGATGCGCTGTAGAGGTGAACGTGACGAAGGGAGATATTCCATTGTGGAATTTGGTTATCACAGGGAGTTAGTTTGGGTCAACTCGGCTTAGCATAGTGGATTAGCAGGCGCTTAAGAACCATAAGGTCAATAATGTTCCTAGGGAGCAAGGATTCTCTAAGGGAGCCGTGGACCACAGGTGGTAAGTCCACTTCAGGACACTCCGATTGTTAACCTTGATGGGAAGCCAGTCAAATGGATTGGGCTCTTGGAGGTGTATTGCGTCGATATATCTCTTACAGCCCGTGAGTGGATATAAGCTGTGCGGTTGTTCGCATTGGCTGTAGGACGATTTTGGATGGTTTAGCAAATACGTAGGAAGGCGCGGATTTTCATGGTATTCGCAGGTCGTGAGCGCCCTAGTAGTTGGCTTACTGGTAGCTTCGGTACTAATCCCGAAGGCTTGGCTTAGAACCAGAATTTGGCAGAGAATTTTTGGAGGGACGCTGGTGGAAACCCATTGTTCGCAGCAAGTAAGATACTGGAATCGAAACGGGGGAGGGGAAGAGAAAAGCTCACCGGGAACAGCTTGCGAAGTCGAATACCCTGATGAGTTGTTTTGCGGTTTAGTTCGTACGTGTATATTTCACATAGAACGGGACTTTGTTTGGTTGTTGAGAAGTTTGACTGGAACCGTACTTTTGTGTGTGGGTACTGTGAAATTGTATCAGAAAGTAGGCTGATAGAAAATAGTAGGACCGTGCAACGATAGCATTTCGGGTAATACCGGCTAGAGTACTCCATCCGAAGAGGCTTCACGTTTCAACAGGATGTGAGCACAGAATGCATTGAACGGATTTGAAGAAGCCAATTTGGCTGGCGATGAATGAGGTGGAGTTTGTTAGGCGGTAACTGGGAGCAGAGAGTATGTGGAGACACCTGGGTGGAAAATGCAGGAGCTAAGGAAATTCAGTTCCATGTAGAGCGGTAATTTTGTTGAACTGTGTTGAATTTTGCTTTGTGCAGAAAGTGAGTGCATATCAAAAAAATAATCACAGCTCATCGCGTAATTTGTCAGGCTATATATTTTGACGGGTGTGCATTGGAATTTTGTGAGAGTCAATGCGTGTGGACCTTAGCCCGTAAGTGGATGTTTAAAGTTGAAAGGCGAGACCAGTGTAATATTGATAGGATTTGTCTGTATCAACGGGGTGCGTAAAGGAAGAGTACCGATTCAGGTCGTGAGTCTTCAACTTTTATTAGGTCTAATTGAATTATTATCATTTCGCTATAGTCTCTGTCAAAAACGATGAGAATGCTCCACAAGGGGTCGTTGTACTATTTGTTCTGGAATCAGGCAGTATGCAAAGCGGTTCAAGCTCTATTTCGAATGCGACATGCTTTTATTACAGGGGAAGCAAGACAACGCGATCTCAAATTTTGTTGGGGTATCGCTACTCCAAATCAGCTTGTACGTGAAAAAGGGAGGGTAGGGGCGTTTGCAAAGCAGTTCAAGGGTGGGACAAACACAGGTAGACTCGAGCATGTATTTCCCTGTGCTAGTACATCCATATCGGTTCACAGGCTGTAAGCGGCTTCGAGAGCTTCGGTGGGCAGAAGTGTTCTACAGAAAACGGATACCTATGTGGATTTGAGCTTGGTTGTTTCATACACGTGAACAGATGGTAAGGCGCATATACGGTAGAGCTTAATTTTTTAAGGGGTTTATTACACATGGATTTTGTCTATCTAACTCATCCTTTAAAGTGTGCTGCAACTTTAGAAAGTGTGTCACAGGATACTCGACTATAGGAGAAAGGCAACGGGCACCTAATTAGAAGATATATACGCTCTATACACGTATGTACTTTTGCGTAAAAGTTGGTAGGTTCCCGCATTACTCTAGAAATCCAAGCTTATTATAAAGCTGAAGTGGCAGCTGCGAAGGTGGTGGACGCATTTAAATACATGCATGTTGCAGGAAGTGAGGCACTTGGGCACAAGTTGGTTTGACGAGGACCCAGTGAAATTCGATAGTGAAGCATTGTTCAAAGAGATAAAACAAATTTATATATGTGATGAAGGGTGTATGTTCGCGTTGCTGTAAGGATGTATGTTCGCGCTGCTGTATTAGGAGAGCGGCGTGGCCAGTGCTTTAATTGTTGTTTGTTTAGCGATGGACCTCTATAAAAATCGGGAAATTATTGACTACATTGGAAAAAAACAGGGAGTGGGTAGCGAACAACTTAGAGAAGCCTTCTGGAGAGACGAAATGGGAGTGGTCTTTTCGACGCAAGATTGGATTTTATATATTGGGGTGGTTGCAAACAGAAAGTCCGTCTTTCTTAAAATCATTCCTTTTTCAGCTCCATGTATAAAGGTGGTGATGGAGCTAAGGGACATCAGGGCAAATGCTGATTGGCGAATGTGCAGTTCGTACGTAGAACTCTTTCACATTCATCTGGTGTAGATCTACCAGGCAGTGGTTATATATGATGAAGTACTACGGGACCCTAAATAGGGTTAAGCGTGCGCAATGGAGGAGCGCAGTTTGTAAGTCGGTGTTCCCTCAATCTTGAACTAATCGTATGCACCTTTGTTTGATATATTGGAGTTCCCTTTAAACGTTTGGTTTATCTGATGTCTTGCAGGTCGTAAGTTGCTGTTTAAGGCTTAGGGTTTAGGGTTTAGGTTTTAGCTGTTTTACTGCGTTTAGTGTTCAGACTTGGTGCAGCAGGAATGTGTTCGTTCTGACTGGACTATTGTAAAACAGCTGGTATGTCGTCTCAGATAATATAGTTTGACACCGAGGTGATGTACTGTGTATAGTTGGGGTTTGGGTAGTGCACGCACAAATTCCTGCAGGGACAATGCGGTTCCAGGACGTGAGCGAGCTATTCAAATGCGTCCTGGTTTGTTTTCAACGAGATATCTGGAAGTTATCAGCTTTGGTTTGGGCTTGAGGTGATTTCCCGTTTTAGCCGGTGGGTTAAATGCAGATGACGCTACCACGCGTATCGAGCAAGAACCGTCTACAAAGTGTGCAAGCTGATTAAGAGAACCATCGTGTCTTTGGTTACAGAACGTATGTTTGTGCTGCTGGCAGGTCGGATGTATGTGCGCTCCATCAGACGGGCTATGGCTTAATTTGCAGCCGAATGATTGGGTTCCTGAATGCTAACAGGGCGTATGTGCAACATATATTTGGGGGTTTAATATATTTGTGTGCATCCAGTTTAGGGCAATAAATAGGCGGGTGCGTGGAGGGTATTGTATTTTGAACTCAGCAAGTGGGTGTTTAGAGTTAGTCGATCAAGCGAGATACCTGTGAAGGGCTGCAGGGCTTTGGCTGAGCCTTTGAGGGTGATTTTTTTTTTTCTCTTCGACAGCCTGTAAGGAGGTAGAAGGGAGGGAGCCGAAAGCCGGCTTAAGGATTTATAGCAGAAGGTGTTGCATGGGTTGTTTGTGGGTTGGTTGAGTTTGTTTGGTAGATTGTAAGTTTCGAACATCAGCCGTGTACCTGGACCCTTGAGATTTCATTGCATTCCCCTTCTGATTGGTAGTTTCAAATATCCAGTTTGAACCTGTACAAATGCAGGATGTATGCATTGGATTTTCGAATTGTCCCAATTTTTTTTGGTTTGGGATGCCTTTTCTTATGAATTGTAGCATAACCTATAACATGTACAAATAAACAGGAAGTATGCATTGGACATTCGAGGGTCTCGCCATTTTTTTGGTTAGGATGCCTTTTCTTATGGCGCTGCGTAGTCTTCGGTTAATATTGTTTTAGGTCGTAAGTTGACAATAATTGGAAGCAGGTCTGTTTTTTTAAGTGAAAAGCGGGTGGCTAATCCATACGTTGGTTAATGGATTGTGTTTGAATTTCTTAGATGGTGAGTTGCTGGACAAGACAAGGTCAATGAGGCTTTGTGGTTTTTCCTCTGACCAGCTGTATATTCTATAGTGGGATGAATCATTCGTCAAATTTTGCTACAGCCAGTACGCGCTCTGGGTTATTGGACAGCCGCATGTGAACCACATAAACTATGTTTTTGGGGGCTGAAGTTACCACGTTTCCTATTTTCGATGTGTTGCAGAGAGTGGGTGCCAGTGATTTGAAGTGGTTGCTTTTACATCCAACGTTGAATATGTTGAAATTGGCAGGCAATGTTTTAGGGTGAACCGTTTTGAATATGACGGTTACTTACAGGGAGTGAGGAACTTTCCCAACATATCCATTGCGACGCGAAGAACCGATGAAGAGGGCAGATAACGGGAAAGGAAAAGTCTTACATTTAAACGACAGAGTGTGGGTCTCTGAGCAGCACGAGACGTTCTGGTTTTTGTTCTATCAAACACGGAATGAAGCATGGTATAATGTCAATTCTGTCTAATATTATCCAGGGAGTAGGTGTACTGTCTGTAGAAGCAGCAATTTTAACCATTTTTTTGTGGTTTTTAGTTTGTGGGACCGGTAATGGATATGGGGTATTTGATCTCAACATTCTCAGAAGGTGAGCCACGAAGGGATTATCGTTTGTGTATTCTACAAACCAGGCATTCAAGGCGCGTGAGGCTCGGCAAAGTGGTGTGCTTGTGTCCACCAAAGAAGGTAAGCCACACTCGGTCTTTTAGCTGGAATGGGACTGCATAGAAGGTTTCTTGGTGAGTGTTTCAATGTATTGCGAAAAATGTTCTGGACATTCAGGGAGTAAGTTCGATATACGAAAGGGATTTTATCAGCGAATTCGCACAGATTTTGAAACTAAGCAGTTGTTTATATATATATAATCGGGTCATGCAACGCAGTTCGTAAGTATATCGTATTACTATTCTAGAATGTCCTCCTTGGATAATCCGTTTTTCACTGGAGAAAGTTTTCTTCGGTCATTTACAAATTAGGTTGTAAGCCCAAGGGTTGGAAACAAGTAGCTTACACGCGGAAAACGCCTGCTAATTTTACGCTGCAGAGGGAAAATTCGAGGGGGAATGATTGATGGTAGTTCCAAAACCGCCTGCAAGCTAATTTTTTTGTTGATAATTTTCGTTAAAAGGGCGTAAGTTATGTTGACTGGATTTGCATTTCTATATGCGCTCTGGCGGAAATATTTATTGAGCAGTTGCTGTTAGGGTCGTCAACCGTAAATGACTCCTTAGAAATAATGTTTTGCAATAGCTTTGAATTGGCACTATTTTCCGCACTGCTCAACGATGGGTGTACGAAAGGGTGTATTTGTCCTCAGAAGAAAGTAAGGCGACTAGGCACTCCTGTACACGGAAAAAAGATTATTAAAGCTTGAATGATCAGTGCAGTTGGGCCACCGCGTAAGCAGGTGCTTTGGATTCTTAATTTCTGTTGATCAAGGGAGTATGTAGTTTGCACCGAAGGTGTTCAGGCTTTCGCAATTCAAGTCCTTGAATATCGGCTTAAGGACTGCTTTGTAAGGAATGTAACCTGGATAAAAAATCAATCATATAGGAGGTACGCTGTGCGAAGAAGTTTATTCTTTTTAGCTTTTTGGCTTTTCATGCCATGGTTTGGATAAGCTGGTAGTTGCGCCTTTATAACATTTTCATTCTCAGGGTGTAAGCTTTCCAGGGTTCGGAAGGTTGCACTTAGATGTTTAATTTACACCCACCGTAGCCCTTGCCATGCAATGGGAGTGTAAGAAGCATGGCTTGCATTGATAATGACAAAACAGCTGGTGAGCGTTAATACGAAGCGTGAGAAATCATGTGATCTATATTAAAATCAATCGGGCTTTTAGCATTGGGTTCGACTTAACTCGCTGGCCAGGGATTTTGGGGACTCTTTCGGGCAGCGAGTAAGAAGCTGAGGTTTTAATTATTGCATACCAAAATTCTTCGGATAGAAAGGTGGGACGTTAGGGAAGTAAGGTTGCACGGAATGACGTCTACGATGCTTTTTGAACAGACTGTGAGCGATTTGGGATGATGCGGGTCAGCATAATTGGATTGATCATGGTCAAGAATTCGGTGGTGGCGACAGTTTACGCAAGCAACATTTAGCAGCACGTGCGGGACTTGTCAATGCTGAATCACAGGTCGTAAGTATAGATTATTGGAATATTACACGTTTGGAACGTATATTGTTCCTGCCTTCATGAGATTATCTTGAAAAACAATTTCTCTAAAATATGGCCGTGCATAGCTTGTACGTCTTGTGCGCGCAAGGTTAGGGAGTCTAGTCGGGTATGGTAAGAATGATTGTAGAATCTTCAAGGGTAATGGGAAATGGTCCTCATTCCCCTCAGGGAGTACGCTAGAGAGGGGGACTTTGGTGTTTTTGCTTTATTACATTCCCAAAATTGTACGCCCATCGTGGGTTGCGATTTGGAGGATTGCACATGATGGGGAATGTCGTGCAGGTCGTAAGTGCCACAAATAACCTGCCATACAGGTAGGGTATGATACCGGGCCTGTGGCGGGTTTCTATCATCAAACTTTTTTAACATTGTCGGTTAATTCCACTGCATCTGCACGGCAGTATGTGAGTTTAATGAAAAGCAATTACATGGGGTTTTGCGGAGGTTCTGATGGTGAAAAACTTTTAAAGGAACACTCCTGAAATTGGTAATTGTGCCCTTGGATATATTATCCAGGCAGTGGGTTTATAGGCAGTAATCAGTTTTAGTTAGTCACGTGGAGGAGGGGATGGCATTTTTAACCATTGAATATCAACGCTTGGGCTTTTTAAAAATAAAGGAAGTATGATAGAGGAGGAGCAATCAGCGGGCACCATTGCAGGGTTACGTGTCTAAGATGCATACAGAGCGAAGGCTTGGATAATTACTCGCTTGTACGGCTGTTGGTTGAAAATTTCCCTTAACTTCAGGGAGTAAGCTACATACCTAAGTAGGGATTCAGAATTTGAATTATAAGCGGTGAAGCCGTGGTTTCGGATGAGGAGGGATGCTGACATCGGAACAGTTGCCAGTGGGTGCCGTTATTGCAGGAAGTGCGATATTATAACTCGTTTGGTGGTATCTCTTTGTAGATGAAGTGAATTCGAATAAAGCTCATTTGGCCTGTTAAACAGGCTTCACACTTTAGATAACCGAGGCAACAAATCTTGCAGGGAGTGGGTTTATTCTTCGGGATTGTTGAAGTAGCCGAACAAGCAAAAGTTTATTTTTGAGTATGACACTATGCGATTGGTAGTTGGAGGGTTTAGGGTTAAGGGATGGACTAACGTTTGTTGTCTTTTAGCCTGTGAGTTGAGCCAAATTGACGCTGAGCCCCGCTTTAGAGGCTGCTTGGAATTGTCAGTTTAAGGGCATACTCGAGCTAGTTCGGAAGTATTGCGGTGTGTTCTGTTGGCACAGGATGTACGCTGACCGACTGAAATGAATGCTTGAAAAATCTGCTGAAGAGACACCTGTATGCGGCTAATCGCAGGATTGTATTGACGCATCGCCAAAGTTCGGATTTGGCCGTAGTACGTGAGTTGGCTCTGAACAAGCATAATATTCGCAAAGCCTGGTGCAGAGATAGCGGATTTTCCTCATGAAAGGCATTGTGTAGATGGGGGTTACCTGATGATTTCTCTTGAACGTCTGGCGATTTGGTCTCCGTGGTTTTTGGGGTTGTACAGGAAGTGAGGGGAATGACAGTGGAGCACTCCAGGTCGGGTGTGTGGTAGCACCGGCGGTAAAGCGATGTGCTTCTAAGGAGTGATGGATCCCGAGCGGGCGGTTCTTATATCAATGCAGCTGTAGAAATGTGGAGGGATGGAAATCGGACTGCCCTAGGGTTTAGTACTCGTGTAATTTTCAGCCAGTATGGATCGAAACTCAGTTGATAGGAGCTGCTCAGGTTCGGTATGTGAGGAGGAATGGTTGAAGGTGTTTTGAAACGTGATGGTTGGTGCTCCGGTTGCAGCTTGTACGCTGAGGGGAATAAGGACTGTTGATTGCGTGATGATGTATGGTTTCAACGGCGGGGTTATAATTCCGCCTGGTTTTCGGTTGTTTGTAAAACCTGTAACAGGAAGTAGGTTTATTAATGTCGGTGCTGAGGTTAGATTTTACGTTTTTTCTGGAAATAAGTGATACTGTATCGGGAGAATAAAACCTTGCATTGCTGTTGGTTTGCAGACCGTAAGCGAGTTATGCGGGGCGCAAATGGAGATTGCGCGTAGCCCGAGTACGGTTTATTCTCGCCTGGGCTGGGATGTTGACTAGCACCTCTTGCCATGGCGGTGGTCACGAGCGATAAGCAATGTCATGGGCTGATCATTCAATCACAGCCGGTGAGATACGATATAAAGTTTTGGAGTCTGACAACTATGAATTGAGTGTTGCCAAGGAAGAATCGGTTTGAGGATATATGGTTATATCTGAACTGTCGAATACTTCACTGTGTTTGTGGTTTCGTTGATTCTCTCTTGAACGGTGTTTAGGAGGTGAGGTGCAAGGCAGATATATTGATTGGTTAGCTGTCGTGCGAGGTAAAGGGAGTTTCGTGTGTTTAGGGTTGGGGGTATTTGAAAATTCTTATATTTTCAGACAGTGGGAGAAAATCTAGATGAGGTAAGGAATGTAAACGTTTTAGGGTTTAGGGTTTAGGGTTCCATCGAAGGAAATGAGTATTAATTTGATAGAGCTCGTGGCAAAGTAATTACACCACTTACAGCTTGTGAGTGGGGTTTGTGATTTAACTATGAAGTAGTCAAGATTTTTAGACATGGTGTAATGTTGGTGCTGGTTCCTTTTGGGGGGCTAAGACAATCAGCTGGATCAGAATCGTAAACCCCAGGTTGTAAGCTATCGAGGATTTGGATTTGCTTTCCCGTGTTGACCCATAAGCTCTAGTTGAATGGAGAACTCCAGGCCTTTTTTAAAATGCTCCAGATTAGTAAGCAGCTAAGAACATTTTGCAGGGTGTAGGTTACGAAAGTCAGAAGCTGAAGACGATGTAGAAGGTAGAGGATACGGGCAGAGGCTTTTGTGCCAACAAGGAGTAAAAAGTTATCGAGCGTGTTGGAAAACTAGCTAGTAAGGCTGCTGTACATAATCGTAGGTAACTGGGTGCCTACTAGAATAGGATGGACAATTAAAAAGGTGTCAGTGGAGTTCCATTTCTATCAAGTGGGCTAGTTCGTGTTCATTTATAGTTTTACCACTCTGAAGCTGCTCTAAATACGATGAACTTTTTCGGATTTAAGATGGTGCGGCTCTGATAGAAATTTTGCATTCTCTGGCAGGTGGATGTTCTAGGCTGTTAGAAGTGTCTAAAGGGGCAGCTCCATACTCTGGGGTTTTCTGTCTTCAGGAGAAAGTGGGTTGCTGATCCTTGACGGACATAGAGGACAAGCTCGGTATCACTTGTGGATGATTAACTGTCTATGCAGGGATGTTGGACACGGCAGAAATACTCCGTCTTGCAGTCTGTGCGTTCCACAAAGTATATTGGTGTTGTTGGCAAGAGGCCAATAGACCTGAACCTAGTCAAGGTTGACAGTCGTTCGTACGAGCTAGTGAATAGTGCCAAATTAGGCTTATTGTTGGGCCTGCTATAGGCGTCTAGGAAGCCGAGGAGCACGTTTCGCGGAAATGGGCTAAAGATGAATATGGGAGCACAGGAGGTGAGTAGAAGAATGAAAAGCTCTTGGAGTGTAGCTTCCGAGCTAAATGAAAAATGGTGGTGCTGGCGCATTTTCTTGAATATTGCGAGCCAGAACGGATACGAGGGAATTAGGTCGTTGGGGTTTTCTGGTTCAAGGAGGTGAGTGGGGAGCAGCTTTAGGGCATGGTAGCAATGGATGCTTCGTTCGATAAGGGAAGATTGATATCCAAAAGCGAATGCAAATTGTGAAAGCAGCGGTGCCTGACCATCGATGTTAAAGTGGTTAGGTTGTATGGCTTGGTTGTTTAGCTGATGGGTCTGTAAAAAGGTGAACATTCAATTTTTCGGTCACAGGAGGTGAGTTCCGGTATGGATTGGCCGTTGCATCGATGCTAGTTTAAAGAGGATATTGTGTATTGTTTGGCTTTTTAGGTTATCAGTATTTGTAAAAAGGTAAAGAATCAATTGCTCAGGTTCAGCAAGTGTGTAATTTACAAGGTTTTCCGGGTAATGTCACAGTTCGCATCTATGGGGGGTCGGTGTATCTCAGATCAGGTGTTTTAAAGCATCCATATTGCTGGAACATATCTCTGCAGGATCAGGAAGTAGGTAGCCCACGGCAAAGGGTGCATAGTTTATTCAGCGTGACAGCTGGGGCATTGGGATATTGAGTAATGTATGTGAAGGATTTTTTGTTACACACCAGAGAAAGAAGGTGAGTTGCAGGAAGCCGTTGTCCGGGGGAATTAGTAGATATGCTTTATTATGATAGGATAGAGGCACGTGCTTTAAAGCCTGCGGTTGAGAATATTGTATTCCAGGCCCAAAAAAAGAGAGTGGGTGTTTGAGAGAGAAGCCTGCATTGCCTTTCGTATTGACGGATTTTCACTGTGCAAATGTGCGAATATTTTATTTCCTAGGTATGTATGCTTGTTTCTTATTAAAGGAAGAGAAGGTAGGTTTGTATTTTTCACTGAGGGCGCCTGGTACTGGTTTCTGGCGTGGCGCGATTCGGAGTGGCTGTGATTCATTTTGGGCTCCTCCCAGTGCATAAATTGCAAAATAAAGGATTTTAGGCGAAGTCGATATGACCCTGTTCCAGAAAAAGGAGGTGGGTTTGCTCTCTTTTTGTCGATTCACTAGCGTTTAACGGTTGGCCATGTCTAGCTGAAGTACACGGCGGGGAATTATCAGAGCTAGGGATATGTGTTTGTGTATTAAAGGACGTGACTTGGGCAAATATCTACTCTGGCTTTATGTATGCGCAATTCGAACTTTAAGATTCAGGTTCGAGGGTCGTTTGGTAATCATTTTGTCGAGTGGTTTTGCTTATTAGATTGCTGGATGTGAGATGCGAGATGTTTTAAGTATGTAGCATGAATGGTGCATTATGTCTTGGAAATGGGGCATTGAGACTTTTTCGAAAAGGTAGCTGCTAACATGTTGTTCTTCGTCCGTGGTTATGATTGTTAACTAGGAGGATGTGAGTGGGACAATGAAATAAATGCAGAAGACTTCTGAAGTATTATAGCTAGAGTGGAGGATCGGGTGTTGTCCTTGTGGTTAGTTATAGCATGGTTTATCGTGGAATAATGGATTAAGGACGTACGTGGGGAGAAGTTTTCTAGTGGCTCGCGGAGGGGTGGACAATACTCCGATAGTCTGTTGTTCGACGAAGACGCACAACGAGACCCTGTTCCCTTTTAGTGATCTGCACTTGCAGGTTGACTCCACCGGTATGATAGGAAATAACTGCAACTGGGGGTTAGTAAGAGCAGGTTGAAGAAAACGCAACCAATGTTTTGTTTGCGGTTAAAAGAATTGCGTGGGTAGATGGTTTTAAAAAACTGCGTATCTCTTGACTAATTGCGATTTTGGGCGTTTAGGATGTAAGTTGGACTAGCCTTGCATTCGCATCGTATGCTTGAGGTATCCATTGTGCTTTTGTGCAGAGCAGCCATGGAGACGCTCTAGTATAAGGAAGCAGCTATAGAGTAATTTTGATTCAAGGATGTGAGTGGGGAAATTTTTTTTTGGAGTCAAACCCTTGGACTTTCGGCTAGCGCTTCAATGTAATCGGATTGCGTGCATTGGGGGAAGGGCACCCAAGCACACCCACTGTGACCCTCAACTGATCGGTTACTTGCCTTCAGGGAGTGAGTCTTGAAATGCTTTGGAAGGGCAGATTGAAACCATATGTGTGGCCCAGAGGAGGGATGCCGAACTGACACCTGCCGCTGGCGTTTCGAGAGCGGTTGCGAATCGTTCTTCATATATTTGCTCTGTGGTTGTTTTGAAGCATGTGCGTGGATGGGAGTTTATCTCTATGGCCAGCTGATAGTGATCAAACTTCTTGGTTGCATCGGCAAATTCGCTTGTGGCCACTGTAGGGTGATTTATCACATTCCCGTGCACATCTTATAGAGCGTAAGTGGGAAGGTGCACTCCGTGCGCACTACATTAGTGTGGGCACTTGCTAGCGGACCTGTCAAACACTTCCCTCAACTGGAAGTTTAGCCTGCATGAGCAATAACTGGATTTAGTGTAAGAATGAGTGTTGATGGCATTTACTATGGTTGCGTGCTTGTTTCCTTAGGAGGTGGGTTGACGCAGTAACAGGGCACGTTAGTAGTGTGGATCAGAAAGCTTGGACACGATAAAACAAGCTTAGTGTATAAGCTTTTCGCGAGTTTCATTCTTGTTTTTTTTGGAATGTTTGGCTGTATAACGTGCAGGCGGTGAGTCGGACATCTTATGGTGAAGGCGCGTCTCGGGCCGTACCCAGGATGCAGAAAAATTGTTGTAAACCGGAGGTGACAACATGATCAAATTCTGGTTTTCCAGGTCGTGAGCTGAACAATTGCAGTTTTAGTATCTTCTTGCCTGAGCGTTCAGTTCTGTAGTGGGAGAGAGTTGTAGGAGGACAGCAACAGGGGAAACAGTGGATACTGAGCAGAGAAGCTTCTTCACGCAGTGGGTGCGTTGATGGCTCTTGGTTCACGTTTTCCCTTATATATGTATATTTTATATATATATATATATATATATATATACTTGCCATAGCGTATCGTGAGGTTAGCGCAACTGGCTTGTAGAGAGTAAGTGGCATCTAACCCTGAGGAACGATAGGGCATAGGCTACGTCTTTGCGTCAAACGGCCGTTGGGTATTCGTGGGTAATGGGTGTCTGCTTGCCCAATTTCTCCATAAGTCTGGTATTCATGCTCGAATAACTAGTAATATTCAGTGTGAGGGTTTATGCTTCCTTTTGAATATATTCGCAGTCTGTGAGTTTGGTTAGTATGGATTGCATGTCGATTACATATCCAGTCGTTGGATGGTGTAGGGTTTAATGTGCTGTGCCGTAAAGGTGCGTTAGCCAATAACCCTGCACAAAGTATTGAGGGCTGTCTCCCCCTTGCGTTTGACCAGGGAGTGAGTTCTAGCTTGTGGACGGTCTGTTAATTTTGGAATGGGTATTGTATTTGTATCTGTCGGACGGCTTTGTGGGTTGTCCGTAATTCAGGAAGAGGCGAGTTGATGGCCTGCCACTGGGTTCTGGGTAGTTTCAAACGGATTTTGTTGGTGTGTGGAACATTGCGAATAGTGGGCAAGGCTTAAACTCCCTATTCTGCTTGTTTCTGATGGTTGGTTGATCAGCAAGTGAGATAATGTTTTCGTGGGATATGCCTTTCATAGGGCATATCGTGGGCTTCACCTTTCTACCTTTTTTTCGGCGCATATCGTATTTATTTGTTTCTGTTCGCCAATAATTTCAGTGAGTATGTCACACCGTGTAGCTATCGCCGTCGCAAATTTGGCGGAACATCGTGTAGCGCCAGTGATACCTTTTATTGCTAGCGGATATAATCCGCAAGAAGAAATTAGGACTGTAAAGGCATCCTTTACGGTCCGTCCGCTTTTGACTGGCCTTTGCTAGCCGCTAACCCGCAATTTGTTTTAAGGCGCTACGCAAGAAACAAGCCTTGTATAGGTTGTCCGAGTTTTACTGGATTGTACTGACTTAGACGATATCCAATAGTCCAGAGTAGAAGGAACAGCCAGCCTTCTCTGTTTTAGTCTCGCTAGTCGCATTAGTTTTTAGGCTTGAGGCGATTTCTAGGATTAACCTGTCACCGAGGCCTTTAGGCGACTCCATTATTAGCAATCTTTTAGTGTATGGTTAGTATTTTGCAGTGTATTTTGAGTAAGGCGTAGAATTTTAGTCGCTGAAGCCAATTAGACATTGGAGGTGGGTGTTAGACGCATTAACATTGCGGATTGCACTAGCGTGGTGACTTACCGCTCAGGCAGAGATGATCAGTATGGCTTTCTTTTTCAGTCTGCGTTAGGGTTTAGGGTTTGTAGGGTTTGTAGGGTTTTACGATTTAGGGTATGTAGGGTTTATAGGATTTTAGTTTTTAGGTTTTAGGGTATGTAGGGTTTAGGGTATGTAGGGTTTATAGGGTTTTAAGGTTTAAGGTATGTAGGGTTTAGGGTATGTAGGGTTTATAGGGTTTTAAGGTTTAGGGTATGTAGGGTTTATAGGGTTTTAAGGTTTGGGGTATGTAGGGTTTAGGGTAGGTAGGGTTTATAGGGTTTTAAGGTTTACGGTATGTAGGGTTTATAGGGTTTTAAGGTTTTGGGGTATGTAGGGTTTATAGGGTTTTAAGGTTTGGGGTATGTAGGGTTTATAGGGTTTTAAGGTTTGGGGTATGTAGGGTTTAGGATTTAGGGGTTTAGGGCTTAGGGGGTTTAGGGGTTTAGGGGTTTAGGGTTTAGGGTTTAGGGTATTTAGGGTTTAGGGTATTTAGGGTTTAGGGTATTTAGGGTTTAGGGTATTTAGGGTTTAGGGTATTTAGGGTTTAGGGTATTTAGGGTTTAGGGTATTTAGGGTTTAGGGTTTAGGGTTTAGGGTTTAGGGTTTAGGGTTTAGGGTTTAGGGTTTAGGGTTTAGGGTTTAGGGTTTAGGGTTTAGGGTTTAGGGTTTAGGGTTTAGGGTTTAGGGGGTTTAGGGGGTTTAGGGTTTAGGGTTTAGGGTTTAGGGTTTAGGGTTTAGGGTTTAGGGTTTAGGGTTTAGGGTTTAGGGTTTAGGGTTTAGGGTTTAGGGTTTAGGGTTTAGGGTTTAGGGTTTAGGGTTTAGGGTTTAGGGTTTAGGGTTTAGGGTTTAGGGTTTAGGGTTTAGGGTTTAGGGTTTAGGGTTTAGGGTTTAGGGTTTAGGGTTTAGGGTTTAGGGTTTAGGGTTTAGGGTTTAGGGTTTAGGGTTTAGGGTTTAGGGTTTAGGGTTTAGGGTTTAGGGTTTAGGGTTTAGGGTTTAGGGTTTAGGGTTTAGGGTTTAGGGTTTAGGGTTTAGGGTTTAGGGTTTAGGGTTTAGGGTTTAGGGTTTAGGGTTTAGGGTTTAGGGTTTAGGGTTTAGGGTTTAGGGTTTAGGGTTTAGGGTTTAGGGTTTAGGGTTTAGGGTTTAGGGTTTAGGGTTTAGGGTTTAGGGTTTAGGGTTTAGGGTTTAGGGTTTAGGGTTTAGGGTTTAGGGTTTAGGGTTTAGGGTTTAGGGTTTAGGGTTTAGGGTTTAGGGTTTAGGGTTTAGGGTTTAGGGTTTAGGGTTTAGGGTTTAGGGTTTAGGGTTTAGGGTTTAGGGTTTAGGGTTTAGGGTTTAGGGTTTAGGGTTTAGGGTTTAGGGTTTAGGGTTTAGGGTTTAGGGTTTAGGGTTTAGGGTTTAGGGTTTAGGGTTTAGGGTTTAGGGTTTAGGGTTTAGGGTTTAGGGTTTAGGGTTTAGGGTTTAGGGTTTAGGGTTTAGGGTTTAGGGTTTAGGGTTTAGGGTTTAGGGTTTAGGGTTTAGGGTTTAGGGTTTAGGGTTTAGGGTTTAGGGTTTAGGGTTTAGGGTTTAGGGTTTAGGGTTTAGGGTTTAGGGTTTAGGGTTTAGGGTTTAGGGTTTAGGGTTTAGGGTTTAGGGTTTAGGGTTTAGGGTTTAGGGTTTAGGGTTTAGGGTTTAGGGTTTAGGGTTTAGGGTTTAGGGTTTAGGGTTTAGGGTTTAGGGTTTAGGGTTTAGGGTTTAGGGTTTAGGGTTTAGGGTTTAGGGTTTAGGGTTTAGGGTTTAGGGTTTAGGGTTTAGGGTTTAGGGTTTAGGGTTTAGGGTTTAGGGTTTAGGGTTTAGGGTTTAGGGTTTAGGGTTTAGGGTTTAGGGTTTAGGGTTTAGGGTTTAGGGTTTAGGGTTTAGGGTTTAGGGTTTAGGGTTTAGGGTTTAGGGTTTAGGGTTTAGGGTTTAGGGTTTAGGGTTTAGGGTTTAGGGTTTAGGGTTTAGGGTTTAGGGTTTAGGGTTTAGGGTTTAGGGTTTAGGGTTTAGGGTTTAGGGTTTAGGGTTTAGGGTTTAGGGTTTAGGGTTTAGGGTTTAGGGTTTAGGGTTTAGGGTTTAGGGTTTAGGGTTTAGGGTTTAGGGTTTAGGGTTTAGGGTTTAGGGTTTAGGGTTTAGGGTTTAGGGTTTAGGGTTTAGGGTTTAGGGTTTAGGGTTTAGGGTTTAGGGTTTAGGGTTTAGGGTTTAGGGTTTAGGGTTTAGGGTTTAGGGTTTAGGGTTTAGGGTTTAGGGTTTAGGGTTTAGGGTTTAGGGTTTAGGGTTTAGGGTTTAGGGTTTAGGGTTTAGGGTTTAGGGTTTAGGGTTTAGGGTTTAGGGTTTAGGGTTTAGGGTTTAGGGTTTAGGGTTTAGGGTTTAGGGTTTAGGGTTTAGGGTTTAGGGTTTAGGGTTTAGGGTTTAGGGTTTAGGGTTTAGGGTTTAGGGTTTAGGGTTTAGGGTTTAGGGTTTAGGGTTTAGGGTTTAGGGTTTAGGGTTTAGGGTTTAGGGTTTAGGGTTTAGGGTTTAGGGTTTAGGGTTTAGGGTTTAGGGTTTAGGGTTTAGGGTTTAGGGTTTAGGGTTTAGGGTTTAGGGTTTAGGGTTTAGGGTTTAGGGTTTAGGGTTTAGGGTTTAGGGTTTAGGGTTTAGGGTTTAGGGTTTAGGGTTTAGGGTTTAGGGTTTAGGGTTTAGGGTTTAGGGTTTAGGGTTTAGGGTTTAGGGTTTAGGGTTTAGGGTTTAGGGTTTAGGGTTTAGGGTTTAGGGTTTAGGGTTTAGGGTTTAGGGTTTAGGGTTTAGGGTTTAGGGTTTAGGGTTTAGGGTTTAGGGTTTAGGGTTTAGGGTTTAGGGTTTAGGGTTTAGGGTTTAGGGTTTAGGGTTTAGGGTTTAGGGTTTAGGGTTTAGGGTTTAGGGTTTAGGGTTTAGGGTTTAGGGTTTAGGGTTTAGGGTTTAGGGTTTAGGGTTTAGGGTTTAGGGTTTAGGGTTTAGGGTTTAGGGTTTAGGGTTTAGGGTTTAGGGTTTAGGGTTTAGGGTTTAGGGTTTAGGGTTTAGGGTTTAGGGTTTAGGGTTTAGGGTTTAGGGTTTAGGGTTTAGGGTTTAGGGTTTAGGGTTTAGGGTTTAGGGTTTAGGGTTTAGGGTTTAGGGTTTAGGGTTTAGGGTTTAGGGTTTAGGGTTTAGGGTTTAGGGTTTAGGGTTTAGGGTTTAGGGTTTAGGGTTTAGGGTTTAGGGTTTAGGGTTTAGGGTTTAGGGTTTAGGGTTTAGGGTTTAGGGTTTAGGGTTTAGGGTTTAGGGTTTAGGGTTTAGGGTTTAGGGTTTAGGGTTTAGGGTTTAGGGTTTAGGGTTTAGGGTTTAGGGTTTAGGGTTTAGGGTTTAGGGTTTAGGGTTTAGGGTTTAGGGTTTAGGGTTTAGGGTTTAGGGTTTAGGGTTTAGGGTTTAGGGTTTAGGGTTTAGGGTTTAGGGTTTAGGGTTTAGGGTTTAGGGTTTAGGGTTTAGGGTTTAGGGTTTAGGGTTTAGGGTTTAGGGTTTAGGGTTTAGGGTTTAGGGTTTAGGGTTTAGGGTTTAGGGTTTAGGGTTTAGGGTTTAGGGTTTAGGGTTTAGGGTTTAGGGTTTAGGGTTTAGGGTTTAGGGTTTAGGGTTTAGGGTTTAGGGTTTAGGGTTTAGGGTTTAGGGTTTAGGGTTTAGGGTTTAGGGTTTAGGGTTTAGGGTTTAGGGTTTAGGGTTTAGGGTTTAGGGTTTAGGGTTTAGGGTTTAGGGTTTAGGGTTTAGGGTTTAGGGTTTAGGGTTTAGGGTTTAGGGTTTAGGGTTTAGGGTTTAGGGTTTAGGGTTTAGGGTTTAGGGTTTAGGGTTTAGGGTTTAGGGTTTAGGGTTTAGGGTTTAGGGTTTAGGGTTTAGGGTTTAGGGTTTAGGGTTTAGGGTTTAGGGTTTAGGGTTTAGGGTTTAGGGTTTAGGGTTTAGGGTTTAGGGTTTAGGGTTTAGGGTTTAGGGTTTAGGGTTTAGGGTTTAGGGTTTAGGGTTTAGGGTTTAGGGTTTAGGGTTTAGGGTTTAGGGTTTAGGGTTTAGGGTTTAGGGTTTAGGGTTTAGGGTTTAGGGTTTAGGGTTTAGGGTTTAGGGTTTAGGGTTTAGGGTTTAGGGTTTAGGGTTTAGGGTTTAGGGTTTAGGGTTTAGGGTTTAGGGTTTAGGGTTTAGGGTTTAGGGTTTAGGGTTTAGGGTTTAGGGTTTAGGGTTTAGGGTTTAGGGTTTAGGGTTTAGGGTTTAGGGTTTAGGGTTTAGGGTTTAGGGTTTAGGGTTTAGGGTTTAGGGTTTAGGGTTTAGGGTTTAGGGTTTAGGGTTTAGGGTTTAGGGTTTAGGGTTTAGGGTTTAGGGTTTAGGGTTTAGGGTTTAGGGTTTAGGGTTTAGGGTTTAGGGTTTAGGGTTTAGGGTTTAGGGTTTAGGGTTTAGGGTTTAGGGTTTAGGGTTTAGGGTTTAGGGTTTAGGGTTTAGGGTTTAGGGTTTAGGGTTTAGGGTTTAGGGTTTAGGGTTTAGGGTTTAGGGTTTAGGGTTTAGGGTTTAGGGTTTAGGGTTTAGGGTTTAGGGTTTAGGGTTTAGGGTTTAGGGTTTAGGGTTTAGGGTTTAGGGTTTAGGGTTTAGGGTTTAGGGTTTAGGGTTTAGGGTTTAGGGTTTAGGGTTTAGGGTTTAGGGTTTAGGGTTTAGGGTTTAGGGTTTAGGGTTTAGGGTTTAGGGTTTAGGGTTTAGGGTTTAGGGTTTAGGGTTTAGGGTTTAGGGTTTAGGGTTTAGGGTTTAGGGTTTAGGGTTTAGGGTTTAGGGTTTAGGGTTTAGGGTTTAGGGTTTAGGGTTTAGGGTTTAGGGTTTAGGGTTTAGGGTTTAGGGTTTAGGGTTTAGGGTTTAGGGTTTAGGGTTTAGGGTTTAGGGTTTAGGGTTTAGGGTTTAGGGTTTAGGGTTTAGGGTTTAGGGTTTAGGGTTTAGGGTTTAGGGTTTAGGGTTTAGGGTTTAGGGTTTAGGGTTTAGGGTTTAGGGTTTAGGGTTTAGGGTTTAGGGTTTAGGGTTTAGGGTTTAGGGTTTAGGGTTTAGGGTTTAGGGTTTAGGGTTTAGGGTTTAGGGTTTAGGGTTTAGGGTTTAGGGTTTAGGGTTTAGGGTTTAGGGTTTAGGGTTTAGGGTTTAGGGTTTAGGGTTTAGGGTTTAGGGTTTAGGGTTTAGGGTTTAGGGTTTAGGGTTTAGGGTTTAGGGTTTAGGGTTTAGGGTTTAGGGTTTAGGGTTTAGGGTTTAGGGTTTAGGGTTTAGGGTTTAGGGTTTAGGGTTTAGGGTTTAGGGTTTAGGGTTTAGGGTTTAGGGTTTAGGGTTTAGGGTTTAGGGTTTAGGGTTTAGGGTTTAGGGTTTAGGGTTTAGGGTTTAGGGTTTAGGGTTTAGGGTTTAGGGTTTAGGGTTTAGGGTTTAGGGTTTAGGGTTTAGGGTTTAGGGTTTAGGGTTTAGGGTTTAGGGTTTAGGGTTTAGGGTTTAGGGTTTAGGGTTTAGGGTTTAGGGTTTAGGGTTTAGGGTTTAGGGTTTAGGGTTTAGGGTTTAGGGTTTAGGGTTTAGGGTTTAGGGTTTAGGGTTTAGGGTTTAGGGTTTAGGGTTTAGGGTTTAGGGTTTAGGGTTTAGGGTTTAGGGTTTAGGGTTTAGGGTTTAGGGTTTAGGGTTTAGGGTTTAGGGTTTAGGGTTTAGGGTTTAGGGTTTAGGGTTTAGGGTTTAGGGTTTAGGGTTTAGGGTTTAGGGTTTAGGGTTTAGGGTTTAGGGTTTAGGGTTTAGGGTTTAGGGTTTAGGGTTTAGGGTTTAGGGTTTAGGGTTTAGGGTTTAGGGTTTAGGGTTTAGGGTTTAGGGTTTAGGGTTTAGGGTTTAGGGTTTAGGGTTTAGGGTTTAGGGTTTAGGGTTTAGGGTTTAGGGTTTAGGGTTTAGGGTTTAGGGTTTAGGGTTTAGGGTTTAGGGTTTAGGGTTTAGGGTTTAGGGTTTAGGGTTTAGGGTTTAGGGTTTAGGGTTTAGGGTTTAGGGTTTAGGGTTTAGGGTTTAGGGTTTAGGGTTTAGGGTTTAGGGTTTAGGGTTTAGGGTTTAGGGTTTAGGGTTTAGGGTTTAGGGTTTAGGGTTTAGGGTTTAGGGTTTAGGGTTTAGGGTTTAGGGTTTAGGGTTTAGGGTTTAGGGTTTAGGGTTTAGGGTTTAGGGTTTAGGGTTTAGGGTTTAGGGTTTAGGGTTTAGGGTTTAGGGTTTAGGGTTTAGGGTTTAGGGTTTAGGGTTTAGGGTTTAGGGTTTAGGGTTTAGGGTTTAGGGTTTAGGGTTTAGGGTTTAGGGTTTAGGGTTTAGGGTTTAGGGTTTAGGGTTTAGGGTTTAGGGTTTAGGGTTTAGGGTTTAGGGTTTAGGGTTTAGGGTTTAGGGTTTAGGGTTTAGGGTTTAGGGTTTAGGGTTTAGGGTTTAGGGTTTAGGGTTTAGGGTTTAGGGTTTAGGGTTTAGGGTTTAGGGTTTAGGGTTTAGGGTTTAGGGTTTAGGGTTTAGGGTTTAGGGTTTAGGGTTTAGGGTTTAGGGTTTAGGGTTTAGGGTTTAGGGTTTAGGGTTTAGGGTTTAGGGTTTAGGGTTTAGGGTTTAGGGTTTAGGGTTTAGGGTTTAGGGTTTAGGGTTTAGGGTTTAGGGTTTAGGGTTTAGGGTTTAGGGTTTAGGGTTTAGGGTTTAGGGTTTAGGGTTTAGGGTTTAGGGTTTAGGGTTTAGGGTTTAGGGTTTAGGGTTTAGGGTTTAGGGTTTAGGGTTTAGGGTTTAGGGTTTAGGGTTTAGGGTTTAGGGTTTAGGGTTTAGGGTTTAGGGTTTAGGGTTTAGGGTTTAGGGTTTAGGGTTTAGGGTTTAGGGTTTAGGGTTTAGGGTTTAGGGTTTAGGGTTTAGGGTTTAGGATTAGGTTTAGGTATTCAGGGTTTAGGGTTTAGGTTTAGGGTTTAGGATTTCGGGTTAGGGTTTAGTGTTAGGGGGTTTAGGGTTTATTGTTTCGGGTTTAGGGTTTAGGGATTAGGTTAGGGTTTAGGGTTTGGTAGGGTTTAGGGTTTAGGGTTTAGGGTTTAGGGTTTAGGTAGGGGTTTAGGTAGGTAGGCTAGGTAGGGTTAGGGTTT